>PVJH01008072.1:0-87919 GCA_004026705.1 Nesogale talazaci | reverse complement strand
TTAGTTTGCTTTTACATCGTCTTCTTACTCAAAGTCCTCCCAAATTAGTTTCCAATGCATCTTTCTTCTGCACAATCTCCACCACATCCTCATTATATTATTAGGTGAGAACAGAAAGCGAAAACCTCTCAGGGAAAACTCCAGAAGGAGATTTCTAGTGTGAAAGCCCTGTCCCTTTCCTCCCCTTCTCCTCTGACACAAATACTTAAGTTCTAGGAATTTGGCCTACAATTGAAATTAAGATGCTTGCTTATTCCACTTATTCTTGCTGCATTTTTTCATTTTTGGCTCAATTAATCAAGTGATCTATACCCACCCCACCCCCCCCGTTCCCCTTTCCTTTTTAAGGTTAAAAGTGATTATCTCTATATTTTTAGCATGAATATTAGCCATATCATTTCTAAAACCACATCCAGTTATTGTGTATGAAATAATAGAGCAATGGTTCCAGAAAGCAGAAAAAGGAAGGAAACACCCATTAAAGTGGTGGATCTCCAAGGGTAATTAATTAGAATTCTATTTCATTCAAATTCTACTTCATCCAGGTGAGAAGGGTGGATGTTGCAGGTTCCTCAAGAGTGTTTGGGGAGTCACGCGTCTTTTCTTTGAGGAAGGTGTTCCTGAAAAGAGAGCGTCTTGGTGAACAAGCTGATCTCGTTCTGGGGCAAGAAACCACCAACCCAAATAAAGCAACCGAAGGAAGAAGACTCAGTTCACATTACATTTTCTCCAACTCTTTCAGCCACAATACTCATTTCCAGCGCACTGCTGGTGAGTGAGTTCTGGCTCAACAAGGCAGAGCAGAACGGTGCCATCTGGTTTCCAAGGCTATCTGTCTTTGTGGAAGTGGATGGCCTCAGCTTTCTCCTGTGCAACTCCTGGGTGTTTGAACTGTCAACATTCTGCGTGTGCCCTCCCTCGGCCCCACTCCATGCTTAGCTTTCTGTACCAACAGAGCTCCTTCTAGCCACACTCAAATCTACGTTTGGGGATCTATGGTTTTAGTTGGTCCCACACAGCCAAACCTTCAAATGACTTCTTTTTGAAAGCAGGGACCATGTCTATTCCTCCTGTGGAGTCAAAAATTGCATATCTTTTCTTTGAAAAAAGTACTGTCAAATAAAAGCATATGGACATTGCTTTTTATTTCATGCTAGATATGTCACCATTTTTGTGATGGGTATAGGTGTTTGCTAAGGAGCCAATTATTTTGGAGAAATTCACGTTGTGTATTCAAGTACTGTGCTTTTAAATGAACAGTTCTGTGTGCTGACCAGAGTTTGTTTTTTACTTAGTGAGCGAAACCAGAATCACATTAATTGTTTAACTAGGCTGAGAAAGTCAGCCTGATTAGACAGACTGACCAGGTTCTGTCATGTGCTAGAGGCTTTCCTGTTGTGTGACCTGACATTTACTTCAAAGAAGCAAGCACTCTGCTGGTCAGTTTGTTTTACTACAGAGATCTTAACTGTTGGGATGATAGCCTTGACCCTGGCAGGGTTTCCATTCCTACCCATTGATTGACTGAATTGAAACAGATCAACTTTCTTTAGTAAGACACCTAAAGAAGACCTGCTGATTTTTTCCTTTTATGTATTACATGAGAACCCATTTGTACTCTGGGCTGGGAGGGATCATCTCTGCTGGACACAAATTATGTGTTAAAGATAACTCCTGACCCCAAATATATACTAAGTGAGGTTCTTCAGTTAGAATTAAACTTTCTTTTCTGAGTTCAAAGTGAATTAAAATGTGAGGTAGTAGAAGACATCAAACCATTATTATCTCACTGGTTATTTTTGACACAAGGCTTTGGCCAATCATCTGAAATGGAAGAATGTTACTGAAATAGCAGCCACAGCCCTCTCTGCAAGTCTGGTGTGTTTGCTTCCTTAGGAGTGACATTTGGTATGGCCACGAGTCATTGTTGACAGCAGAATCCTCCAGGGCAACAGAGTGTTGTCTGCCTTCTCTTGCCCAAAAGCTTTCCTACTCCCCTGGAAGACTGACAGCAAATATACTTCTGGCTGAATAACAAGTGGGGGGCAGGTGACAGAATGACATTCTTCAGAATTGCTGCAGTAACCACTTAAACTGCCACTCCCCCAGACCACTCAAACTGCAGGGTGCATTTAGGAAAACTTGAGCAGCTCTGGTCTGCACACCAGTGCAGCATTTCAGAACCTGCAGATGGTATAAAAGCCCTCCATAAAGAAAGAAATGCTTCAAATGGAAATGTGAAGAAATCAATTTGTTTCTGTTTAGAAAACACTTTCTGGTTAGATTGTCAAAATTAAGCCTCTGGGAAATGAAGCATCTCTTCTAAGGGCTAGATTGTGTCAGAGGGTTGTAAACTCCAGGAGGAATAATTCATCAACTTGAAAAAAAATTCTTAAAAGTCATTTATAAAAATGGGATGTAAATTAATTGAAATCATCTCTCACTTTTCCTCTCCATCTTCTTCTGTATGGAGGAGGGGGACACAGCAGGAGGTGCCCTTGGCCACTGATGAGGGGGAAGCATCTTATGAGGAATGGGATTTGCTTCACATGTTGCCCAACTGGGGATCTAGTGAATTTTCCATTTCTTCCGTGTGAATGTTGGGTGGAAGGAGTCCATGCAGCAAGAAATTTCTAAGAATCAGGTCTAGGCAGTCTGCTGAATGAATGGAAGAGCCTCAGGGAAGGCTCATGAATCAAAGGCAAGAAGAAAGCATTGGTAAGGTCACTAAAGGCTTCAAACCAGTTGGTTCTAGTTTGGCCAGCTGCTGAGAATTCCCATTTCCATTTGATATACTGAATCAGGACCTACATTTTAATGAGATCCCTAGGGAATTCTTATGATGGGGAGCTCCTTAAAACATAGATTATGATTCAGTATATCTGGGGTGGAAATACAAAATCTCAGCTGGGATTGAAATGGAACAAATTGATTTAATGCCTTGCTTGTACCTAGCAAGCAGAATTGTTTCAGGGTTGCCATCATATTTATTTAGTTATCTTTGGTAAAAAATTTACTTAGACAACACAGGGCAGAGACATAATAAAGTTTAAAAAATTCTTTAGAAAACCTTATAAGTCAGATAAATGTTTGGTTTGCCATTTTTAGAAATAGGAGATATAACGGTATATTAGTTTATGTTGGGTTTGATACTTAGAAAGTAATTGGTGATATCAAAAAAGGAGGGGCAATCTTTGGAGTTTTGTCCTTGAGTAGGGGAGAAAAGATAGCACATGACTTATCTTCAATAGGAGAATAGACATTTTATTAATAGAGACAGAGATGTAGTAGTCAGGGCAGCCTTTATTGCTATAGCTAGTTGCCATTAAGATGACCCTGACTCGTAATGAGCTTACATACAAGTGAAATACTATCCAGTCCTGCATCATCCCATGATGTCTGGCATGTTTGAATCCATCATGGAGGCTACTGTGCACTCTAACTCACTGAGGTCCCCTGTGCCCTCATTGGCGCTCTTCTTGACCAAATCTAACTCAGTTCTTTAGTGATTGATCCTTCCTGATGTATGTCCAAAATGAATGAGTTAGACAATGTTCCATTGTGATCTACAAAGTTCTAGTTGTCAATTATGAGAAGTAGATTGCTAAGACTTTCTTGCCAGTCTTAGGCTGGAATTAAGCTCCACTGCAATATACTCATCATGGGTGACCTTTCTGGTATTTGACACACTGGTGGTTAACTCCTTGAGTTACAGGAGCACTTAAAAATCACAGCATGGCAAACTGGTGAAACATTTATTGGTATTGTAAATGATAAATTACAGTTAAGTGCA
The DNA here is from genome assembly GCA_004026705.1 of Nesogale talazaci. Classification (NCBI taxonomy): domain Eukaryota; kingdom Metazoa; phylum Chordata; class Mammalia; order Afrosoricida; family Tenrecidae; genus Nesogale; species Nesogale talazaci. Next base: position 84,126 of record PVJH01008072.1, on the reverse strand, counting down.
GTTTTGATAGCTCTCTTAGTAGCATCCATCCCAGCTGGAATTCTAAAATTGAAGGCTTCTTTCAAGATATGACTCTGCTATATAGTAATTTCTAAATTTCAGCCATACAGATGGACAAGATAGAGTAAGCTAAGAATTCCAAGGTATTTTCAGGGGAGAAAAAGAGTGATTTATATTACTTTTAACTACATCTATTTATTGTTGTTTTTAGGTGTTGTTGAGTCAGAAAAAAATACTGCACCATATTCACAATCAGAGTTCTACAAGGGGGTATCCTCCAAATCAGAATTGCATAGATTGGGCAGAGCTTTTGTAATAGCCTTGTTCCCACTAGGTGAGCATCAAGCAGCTCACTGTGAACTAAAGGGTTACAGCATTAGGAAGGTTGAGAGCCATTGCTTTATATTGCTCTTAAAATTCAGTCAGGGTATACTCAAACTTGTATTTTGGCTCTCTTGGACTTGTTTTAGTTCTCTTCAATGGCAACCTCAACTAAATGAGCATGCATGCTTTGTTTAATTTTTTTTTTTACTATTAATTACAATACCCTCATTGTTGTTTTTATGTGTTTTCTGGAAGAAAATTAAGCCTGATGAGAATTATAGCCAATCTCTGCCACAGACCATATGGGTCTTTTGTTAGTAGACTTTTTAATGGAAATATGTGTGAATTCTCTTATTTTTTTAGAAGCAAAGGAAGAAAGAGGAACTAGTAGGAAACAGTCATCTGTGAAGTGGTAACTACCTTTCAAGGAAATTCAGTAGAGTATTCCTGAGTAGAGTATTCACTCGCAGCTGTCTTATTCCCATAGTTAGTCAGGAGGGAAGATGATAGGCTAAAAGTCAAAGACCACTGAACACCTAGTACACCTACATTTACTCTATCTGATAGTCATGATCTTCCAAAATGACTTACCGTGGCTTAACTGCTTCCTACATATCATACATTCTTTTTTTCATTTTTTTAAACTTATTTTATGATTAAAATTTTACAGAGTAAATTGATTTTCCATTCCACAATCCATACATTGATTGCAGACCCCAAGATATACCAGCATTCTTCTCACTTCCGCCTTCCCTGTGTTTTTATATTCTTATTCATCTTTCTTTCCTTTAACAGTTTTTTACCCCTAAGCAAATGCTGTCCTTTTGACTTTGTACTGTTGTACTAAGGAGTTTATACCTCTTAGATGCTATTCTTCCCCTCCAAGCCTGTTTATTGTTGGGCTGCAAGCGGTATAATCAAAGGAGTGAGTACAGGTCCAAAGTGAAAAGTCACTAAGGGCCATTATCTGGGGATTCCAAATCTTCTTCAGACCAGTAGGCCTGATCTATTTTATGATTTGAGGTTTTGTTCCACTTGTTTCTTCCACTTTTGTGGGACTCTCTTTTGTGATTCTTTCCAAATAATTAGCAGTAGAAGCTGGGCATCATTTAATTCTCCTGATCTCAGTGTTGTGGAGACTGAGGCATACTGTGGTCTATTCATCTTCTGGAGTAATTGTTCCCAGACATCTTCTACTTTATTTATTCTTATTTTATGGTACATCTATACTGGCTCTGGGGAGTGGGGGTGTAACAAAGAGCATGCAGGTGGGGCAGGCACAATTGGCATCTGGGTGGGCACTCTACTCCTCAGTATAGCTGTGATCCAGAATACCAGGTTCAGCTTTCTTTCAGGCGCTGAAAGCTGGAAGAATAATGAAGTACCCTTGTAACCTGTGGAAGCCTGGGAGGCCCTTCCCATGGTGGGCCATGTCAATAGAGGGACAGCAATGTAGAACATGGGTCCCCATAGGATAAGTCACAATTGTCTGTTCCCATGCTTGGCCCAGACCAACCTCTAGCACCTCTTCCTTTGTTTTGAAAACTTTGCTGCACTAACCCTAATGAAGTTTTCTTGTTGGGAGTTCTTTCATGTTTAATGAGATTTGACTTCTACATATAAAGATTTTCCACATTTAATTAATGCAAAGGATTGCTTTCCTATGTGTCATCTCTGATGTGCTATAAGGTGTGGCTTCTGGCTGAAAGTTTTACCACACTCACCATATATAAGGTTTTTTTCCAGTATGACTTTGTAGATGAGTTTTGAGATGTGTTTCCTGAATGAAAGCCTTTTCCACATTCATCACATACATGGGGGCTCTCTAGCATGAATTAGCTGATGAACAGTGAGGTCATTCTTCCTAATAAAGACTTTTCCATATTCATCGCATACAGGGGGTTCTCTCTATGATACCCCTTATGAACACTGAGGTCCTTCTTTCCAATAAAGGCTTTCTCATATTCATCACATACATAGGATTTCTGTCCAGTATGAGTTTGCTGATGATAAGTGAGAGCAGTCTTCCCCATAAAACCTTTTCCACATTTACCACATACATGGGGTCTCTCTCCAGTTTGAGTTGCCTGATGATAAGTGAGAGTAGCCTTACAAATAAAGACTTTTCCACATTCATCACATACATAGGGTTTCTCTCCAGTATGAGTTCACTGATGTAGATCGCTCTTCCTGGTGAAGCCTTTTCTACATTCATTGCATACATTCCTGCCACATCATGAGTTTCCTGATATCCCTCGAGGTGTGATTTACTGTGTTAAGTTTTGCAAATTTCCAAGCATTTATATAGCTTTTGTCTTTCACGAGCTTTTTGATAATATTCATTGAGTTTGAACACTTTATTGAATTCTTGCCCACACTGACTGCATTCATAGGTCTTATCTAGTAAATCAATGATCTGGTGCTGCTCATAAAGCAATGACTCCGTGATGAAGGGTGTCCCACATTTATCACATGTGTTGTTTCTCAATTTCATCAGATTCCTCATGCTGAATATATTGTGACTTCATGAGCCTGGATTGTTCACACTCAGGAAATTTCATTTCAGTACAAAATTGCTTTGGTTGAACGTGGAGAAAAGTTTTCTCATCTTCATTGAACATAGCTGACTTCCTTATTTTGTTGCTTCTGTTCTGATTTAATTTCAGAATGAGTAAATCTGATTTTAAAATTTTTTCATGGAACCCAAACATCTCATGAGTTTCATTTGGAGGAAAATTATTTTTATGCTCAGAAACAAGACTTTCCATGTATTAAATTTATAGCACTGTTCCAATCTGACCATGCATTTTTCATATTGCAAGTGCTCAAACAAATGGTCATCATCTTTCTGAATTTCAGTGGGAAGACAGAGATAGTTCTCCAACATTGCATCCTGGTATTGGGTCTTCTGAGCAGGGTTCAGGAGCACCCATTCTTCCGAGGTGCACTTCACAGCCTCATCTTTGAATGTCAATGATTCGGAGTCTCCAGAATTTGGTGGGGTGTGTGATGGCATCTGTTTGATTTGGTTCGTTTCCTGATGGCTGAACCTTCTCAGTTCCACACATTCTTTTTTTTTTCTCTTCAAGTGCAACCCAAAGCCAGCTATGAAAAGGATTCTGGGGAATGCGTTCCTAACATATTTCAAAGTGGCCACAAAGCGTGATCTGGTACCTCTAACTTTATGTTCCCCTAGGATCTGAAGTTTTATACTTAGCTTCTCTGCTATTATTGAGTGCAAACTCCAAAATGTTCCTGACTTTGCTTCTTTCCCCTCCTCTTGTTATTTCCAACATCTAGAATATTGTCTGGTTTAGAAAATATCTGTGAAAGAATGACTTTTTGTTTTATTTTGTTTTACAAATCCTTTTGTATGTCTCTTTAGACAATTGAGCATATGGATATGTAGGAATAACATTTTTATTATTAGTTAATCATTTTATTGGGAGCTCTTACAGATATCATAATACGTCTCAGTTTAATCACACCAATAAGTAACATACATTTACTACCACAATCAGTTTTAAACCATTTTCTTTCTTCTTTAACTTCTTGGTATCATCTCCTCTCACTCCCCTAAACTACCCCCCTGGAACCCTTATTATTTTTTTCCTATAATAGCTTTATTTTTATCATATCTTATGTAATACAATATAGCCATTCACAAAATTATGTTCTATCCCATCGAGTATGATTATACAGTCATCAATACTATCCACTCCTTATAACCTCTTCCCAAGCCTTCAGGGAGCAATTACTTGTGCTACTGTTTCTGAAGGGTATCTATCTTGGCTTTCATGTACTGAATTATCTTAAATATACAAACGTATATGCTCAAATATTATATGATTAATGAAGTAAAACAGATAAATCCTATAATAGTATGGCAATTACATTATCTCCTTTCAATTTGAGTGAAGGGGTGGAGTCTAGCCTGTCAATCAGGTAATAGTCAATGGGGCCTCTGAGTGGGCATGGACTTCCTCTGAGGATTCTGGGAACTCCCATCTTCCTTCCTGGAGATGGGACACACAGTCTCTCTGTTTTGTCTTCCTGCTGACAAGCTACATGTAACTATGCTTATGAAGCCAGAGCCCTGGAGCTGGAGGAGTCACCTGGAGACTCACACCAGTGCTGAAATGCTTCCACCGCCACTGGATCCACAAGATTTTCCACCTACTGGCCTGTGATCTTCCTGCTTTCGGTGTCATTGCATGTCTTATGTGAGTCTGAAGAGGAATTTATAGACTGGTATCAGACATATGGACTAATATTGGGCATATGGACTTGAACTGAACTGGGATGTTTTCTCAATATAAAATTGTTCTTTTGTATAGCACTATTTCTTATGCACATATGAGTATTTATGAATTTGTTTCACTAGTCAATCCATACTAACAAAAATCATAAAGGGAGGAAATATTAAAGCACTAGAGCTATGTGGTTAATCAATGCTATAGTGAACATTACTACCCCTGACTTTACTATCCCTTCCCTGTGACCCTTTTGAGAGGGACTGTCCAATTATCTCACTGGTGTGTTCTGAGTTTCCACTACTTCTATGCCCCTAAAATACGCGTGTACATCAAAGATTTCATCAAGAAAATAATAAGAGGACTCACAGACTGAGAAAAGGTATTTAGTCATGGCATGTCAGACAAAGGTCTTATTACTAATATCTACAGAACCTTGCAAACTTACAACAGGAAAAAAAAAAACAAATTGCCTACTGAGAAGGTGAGCAAAAGACTTGACCAATAGAGTTATTTCTCCAATTTTTGTCTGTTTAATCAAATTTATGGATCTGTAACTGTGTTTTGCAGCAGGGAGTTATTTTGGAAGTACACACTCAGTGGCACCTGTGGAATGTAGTACATCAGTTTAGTTACTTTGTTATGACCTACTTCATCAACACCTGGCAAAGCTGGACCCTGGCCAGATGAATCATAAGGAACAGATTTCCCACATTGATGTGTGCACCTAAGCTCACATATGTGACTAACGTTCAACTCATTTTGGTAGTTTTCTTAGTTTCCTAGTGCTAGCCTACCAAAATAGAACAAAATGCAATTTTAAAGAACAGAAATATATTTTCTCCACAATTCTAGAGGCTAAGAATCAAAGTAAGATTATTGACTACATGGATTCCTTGTGGGATCCCTTGGAAAGAAAGTATTTCATGACTGTCATTACTTCTAGTGATAAAGCAAGAAATCCTTGACATCACCGGTTTGCAAATCACATGACACTTCTTATTTTGTTTAACTCTGCTTCTGTTTTTCTCTTTTGTAGGATAGCACTCAGATAGGATTAGGCCCCACCCTGCTCCAGTATGGTTTCATGTTCACTTCTAACCTCTTCAAAGATCACATGTCCAAACAAAGTCACATTCACATTCACAGGTACAGTCACCTGACTTCAATGTATCTTTCTGGAGACACAATTCAATCCATCATAGTGACTCATTTTAAACCTATATTTTGCCACAGATGGTGACTGAGTTAAATTTCTTACCAAATAATCTTCGGTTAATGTTTCCTCCTTAGATGAAAGCCACTAACAGATCTTGAGAGATCATCTTATAAGGAAATTATGGTAATATTAATATTTGCATGTGTTTCTCATTTAGCTACTGTTTTTATTTGCTCATATATATATATATAATTATTCAATGTTTTAAAAACTAAGATTTAAAAAAATATATCGGCTGCTGTTGCCACCCCAGCCCACCTTTGTAACTCTCGGCACACTTAAAGGGCACACATTGCACCTTAATGTTGGTGCTACCCCTCACCTGCCCACCCACCCATTGCCCACCTTCACAGCTACAGACATAGCTGTTGAAGCAATCAAATCACAGATGTGTCAGTTATATAATCTCCTGTCAACCTGTGAAGGAGTGGTAGAGTATAGTCTGTCAATCATTTCGCAGTCTGAGACCTTATTGGAGGAGTGACAGAGAAAAATAGCTGACTGGAGGCCAGATTCAGACACTCTCTGCTTTGTCTCCTTGTGAGATGCTCCCGTTGACAAACCACATGGAGCTATGCTAATGGAAGCCAGAGCCTTGGAGCTGAAGGAGTCACGTGGAGACCCATGCCAGTGCTAAGCTGCTTCCACTGTCACTGGACCCACAACACTTTCCACCCACTGCATCCGGTGTCCTTGCATGTATTTTGTGAGTCTAGGGAGGAATTTATGGATTGGTAAAAGACATATTTGCTAATATTAGTGTAAGGTGATCGAGCACCACTGCAGACGAATGAGAGCCAAATTATAGTAAAATAAACAAGTTTTATTGGTGAGGCACTAGCTTGGGCGAGGTCCAGTGGTCTGAGTGGTTTTAGAGGTCACTGGAGTCACACCCAGAGGCAATATGGCCGCTCTTCTATAGCCCTGGGGCACTTTACCATTTAAGGTAAAGGAATGGGGACTGGAGGTGGATAGTATATCCAGGTCCTGACGTAACGATGTTGGCTTCTTGGTCTTATAAAGTGACCAGATTTTAAGCGGGACGCCATAGACTGGGGATGGGGGGAGAAAGGGGTTCTTGATGTAAAATTTGGTCTATCTGGATGGAACAACAAAAATTTTCATAAAATGCAAAAGTATTATTGTAATGTATTTATTTAAATTTTAAAATGCCATGGGATATTGTTAAATTGTTAAAAAGCAGGATGTCTGGTCACTTTAATGCATGAATATCTATGAATCTGTTTCTCTAGTCTACCAGACTAGCACATTGTGGTAGCTTGGTAGTGGGGTACTAGAAAAATAAATCATAAAGATGGAGAGTGGATGCTTGTTCAACTTCTGCCTCATGGTAGTTTTTCTCCTTTGTCTAGCTAGAAGTCAGCTATATCCATGATATATCCATGCAGTTACTGGATTTGATAGGTAGTGAGCATAGGGAAAGGGGCATCCATTATAGGTCAAAAATGATGGCACTCTGAGCATGCTCAAGGATCCAGGCTTCCGACAAAACTGGATTGGCTCACCTGCGTCAGGTGAATTCAATTCAGCCAATGGGGTCGACCGGAATCCTTAGTCTTCTGGCCAAAAGATTGAAAAGGAAGAGCCGTGAGCCGATCGGGCGCTCTCTCAAGAAGTTTTCCTAGCTGGCAGACGTGGGTGAGGGATCTCCTGGGTGCTGATATAAACCTGAAACTTCTTTTAACCATCAGAAAACTTGTTTGGATCACAAACCAGGTTGCAGCTTAAATTCTTTTTTGCGCAAACCCAAGGACTGAGGTATATTTCTATTCCTGAGGTATCTTACAGATTGTTTTTGGAAAGAGTACGAGAAGTTAAAGTTTTGATTATTTTGTTTGGTGGTAGTTTTTGGTTATTTCTGTTTGAAATGGTGGAAAGGAATGTTGTTAATATGTATTTTGAGTTCAGGGATAGACATTGTCCCTTGAATTTCTCAGAGCCATTTTCATCAGAAGGGAAAAATGGGTGATAGAGAGTCTGGTTCTGGTTTGATGCTATCAGAGGGTTAATCCCATACTTTGTATCAATGTAATAGTGTAGAGATGGATTAAAATAAGCTAAATAAGAATTGAACTTGACTGTTTTAAGAATCAAATTTAGTCCAGTGGCGGCTCTCAGGAGCAGCGCTGGGTAGCTCCCACAACTACCAGAGGGCAGTGATGCCAAAAACAAAACAAAACAAAAGAATTGAATTTAGGATCTGAGTCTACTTTGTTTATACTGATTTCTTCTGCTCATTTTTATTGATATAATGATTGATAGAAATGATTTTTGGAAGTATGAAGATAGAGAGCTTGTAAGGTCACTTGTCTTCAGCCATTAAAATTTGGATCTTTAAATGGGTTAGGGCACACCTGTAAAGAAGACTCTGAAGAGATATGCCCCAGTTAGTGTTTTGGAGTACTCGGTATATTTCCATTCCAAGAGACTTGCCTAGAGGCTGTTGATAGATGGAAGAAAAAGGAACTCTTTGGATTTTTGAATTGTAAAGTAGGGGTTTTTATCAGAAGCTGAAAAGCAATTGGAAACCATAAACGGGAATCTGACAGGCTGAAATACTTTCTAGGTGACCACTCGTTGAGTGGAAGTGGGAGAAATGCAGCAAGAGGGAGATGCATTGAGTCTCACTACTGACACCTGTGGGCCTGTGGTTACAGGAACTAGAGGAGAAAATGAGAGCAGGTTGGGTGGTCTGAAGTTTATCAGGTTGTGTGAAACCTGAGCCTATGGCATGATCTAGCCCAAGGCGGTTAGAGTTGTTGAGAATTTGTCTGAAGGAAAGGCAGTGAATGATCCCGTAGTGAGGCTAAATGAGGCAGCACATGTTGAGTGAATTAGAACGCAACCAACTGAAGAGGTTTTTGAGCCTATAAACTGGTGCATATTGGCTCTGACATTATGGATGGCCTGTGCTGATTTGACTTTGCTTATGGGTGTGGCTTACAAGGTTCCAACTGAAATGAAGGTTCTTCACATTAAAAAATATGGTTGTCTCCTCAGAGCACTGGTTGATGTAAGTTGGCAGTATAGAAATTGGATACCTAAAATGGGGAGGATAAAGGCATGAAGTTGTTGGCTTACGAACTTTCATAGGTGCTTGAATATATTCATGGTATTGTAGGATTAAGGTGTTCACATAAATGTAGAATATTGTTGTGTTGTTCACCTGTAGAATGTCTTGTTTAAATGAGGGTGGCAAATATAAAATTATATGCATTTTTTTAGTTTTATCCTATTAGGTGCAGATATGATTTTATTATTTGTTTGAAAATTATATATGCCTAATGGGTTGTGTGAAAGTGTCAAATTAACAAGGGATGGTCTGTGGTAGTTACATAATCTATTGTTAATTTGAGACCTAAGAGTGAAGGGGTGGAGTTTTCTCTCTCAATCAGGTTGCAGAGCTCTGATTGCCACTAGCTAGAGCTCTGGAGTTGGAAGAGTCAAGTGGAGATCTCTGCAAGTGCTGAGGTGTTCACATTGCTACTGGATCCACAAGAATTTCCACCCACTGGTCTGTGATCCTCCGGCATTGGACATGATTGTATGTGTTTCATGAATCTGAAGAGGGATATATAGATTAGTATTAGCTATATGGGCTAATATTGGATTATGGACTTGATCTGGACTGATTGGGATGTTTTCTCAAGATTCAATAGCTTTTGTATATAAATCCATTTCTTTCTTTTTTGAAAAGTAAAGAAAGGCTTTATTGATGTAGGGAAGAACTTTTAGGAGGGGAAGGCAGAATTGAGGAAAGGATGGGAGCATTTCTCCCGGGTGGCCCTACAAGCCAATAAATAAGTTATGGAAGGCCAAAGCTGTTTCTTATACACATAAGTATCTATGAATTTGTTTTTTCTAGTCTACCCAGACTAATACCCATATCAGCCCTAAGATGAATCCACCACCACTGGTTCTCCAAAGCTTTCTACCCACTGGCCTGTGATCTTCCTGCACTTGGCATCATTGGATATGTTGTGTGATCTGAAGAGGAATTTACAAACTGGTTTGGACATATAGGCTAATATCAGATTTATGGGCTTATCTGGACTGGGTTAGGATCTTTCTCAATATGTGATTGCTCTTTTAGATAAAGCTTTTTCTTATACACATATAAGTGTCTATTGATTTATGTCTCTAGACAACCCATACTAAAACCACAGGGTACAAGAGGCTGCAATTCACTGGATCTGTCAAGATGCTACTTTCACTGGCTATCTTTGCAGCTCTAGGCACATTGGGATGAATATATTGCATCATAAACAGCTACTGCTGACTCCTCCCCTGGACTATGTTTATAGCTACAGCTGCAGCTGTGAAAATTGCTTGAGCACAGGGCACAAGGTCATATTACTTTGCAGCTGTTACTATGACTTTGACCACAGTCTATCTTAGCAGGTCCTGCTGCATGTGCAGTGTATCCCACTGCTACTGCTATTCCCCCCAATCTAGACTTTCCAGTGAGTAACAGTGTGTTAGTCCAGGTAGACTAGAGAAACAAATTCATAAACACGCATATGGATATAAGGGAAAGGTTTATATACAAGAGGAATGGAACACTGAGAAAGCATCCCAACCCAATCCAGCCCAAGGTCATATGTCTGATATTAGCCCACATGTCCGATACCCATCTATAAAGTCTCCTTCCGACTCATGAAGCATGTGCAATGACACCAGGATAATCACAGGTCAGTGGATGCAGAGTCTTGTGTATCCAGTGGTGGTAGAAGCATCTCAGGGCTGGCAGGAGTCTCCCCATGGCTCCTCATTTCCAAGGCTCAGGGTTCATCAGCAGTATCCATTGGTGGTAGAAGCATCCCAGTGCTGGTAGGGGCCTCCCAGTGGCCTTCCAAGCATCTCAGCACTGGCACGAGTCAGACTTCTCTGGTTCCAGAGGTTTGGTTCTATCAGAATAAGCTATGTGGCTTCTTCTCCAGCTCCTCCAGTCTCCAGGAATCAGGATCTATCAGCATGCTGTCAGCTCATCTTGTCAGTAGTTCATCTCCCAGGAACAGAGTCTCTGGTCTCTCATCTCCAAAGGGGAAATATCGTGAGATTTCCCAGAAATCTCAGAGAAAGCCATGCCCACCAGAGGTCTCATTGGCTAACTCCAGAATGACAGACTAGACTCCAGGCCTACACTCAGTCAAATTGGCACCAGAGTACGTGATTGTCACAAACAGGGAGATTCATATTTGTAGTGCTATGCAACCTTTGTGCCTCACCCCTAACCACACACAGTGAGACAGTGATCAAGGCTATTACACTGTGAACTCCAATTGTAGAGTTTGGCCTCAGCTGCCACTGCTCACCCTGAATGCAGAGACTGCCATTTATATAACAGTTCTACCAACCAACCCAATTGCTTCTCAACTCTCTCATCTCAGTGTGCCTTTAGCTTGCACATCACACCCAGACAGTTTCCTTGGTCTTTTCAAAAGTACACTAGGAGGAAGATTCCTGGAGTCAGGTAAGTCATTAACAAAATTGGACTTTCTCTATGTTCCTTTAAAAGCTACAATAATTTTTGTTTATCCTATTTTTCTCCCGCGATCACTTTTTGCCCTTTCCCTCTTTTCCTCTTATCATATATTTTGCCCTACCTATTATTTCTTATTACCTTTTTAAAATTTATTTTTCATTTAAAAAACTTTTTAGTCTTTTTTACAACCTATTTATCCTCTACTTTTCTCCTTCTATTTTCCCCTTTACTCCCTTTTTGTTTTGTGATTCCTATTAAGTCTCTCCCACACACTTCCAGAGTCAGTTGTTCCCACAAAGCCCACCAGCTTATTTAATAGTATCAGATGCAGATGTCATGGAACAGCAATAAATTGCAGTCCATACCAGTTAACAGGAAAAAGAGGTAAAAGTAACTAAAGGACACTTAGATCAAAAGAAATATTCTTTATGAAAGAAATCAAACTACCAGAAATAGAATTAAGAAGAATTGTGCTCAATGGCTAGAAGAAATGTTTAAGAGATCAATGGAAAGAATAGAAAATCTAGAAATCCTACAAAATAGAATTCCATATAGTAAAAAGTAGAAACGTATAATTTTTTAAAAAATGAAAAGCTAAATTAGTGAGTTTGAAGAGAATTCCCTCAACTGTAACTGACAAGAGAAATAATCAACAAAATAATAAGAGTACTTGGAGAAATCCTAAGAATTTTATCTGTGGAACACTACCAAAAGGAGCAAGCTGTGTATAGCTCATTGGGATTCTAGAGTAGAAACAAACAAACACAGTATCTATGGAGAAAATAATTCAATAAATCATGGGAGAAAACTTATTTAACATTATAAAAGAGAAAATAACTACACAAGAAGCCCAGAGAACCCTAAACAGGGTAGTCTTCCAAGGAAAGACATGACATCACATGTAGTCAAACTCTCCAATTTCAGGGAAGAAGGGGGAATTTTGAGAGCAACTAAGGGGAAAAAACCAGTTACCTGAAAATGCAAATCAATAAGAATAAACTCAGATTTTTCAGCTGAAATCATATAGATAAGAAGAAAATGGATGACATAAAATCCTGAAAGAAAAAAAATGCTAACCAAGAATCTTATATCCAACAAAACTTTTCCATATATGACAAGGAAATTAAATATTTACACACAAGGAGAAATTAAATGGATTTTTAAAAACAGGGCCAATGTACAAAATACACCAATGGGAATAATGTGGACAGAGAATCAACCTAAAAAGGCAAATCAGAGAGCAACATACAGAACAACGCAGCTCAATAGTCGACACACTGAAAACAGTACTTAAAACACAGAAATAGAGGCAGAACAAATAAACCAATAAAATCACAAAATTGTAAATCTTTGCAGGAGTATAAAGTGCAGCAACAAACCTGCACTTATCAATAATGATGCAGAAAGTCAATGAAATAAATGCACTAAGCAAGAGACAGAAAGTAACAGAAAGGATTAGAAAATAAGACTCAGGGCTGAGCCTCTTTGACATAGAGGTGTGTGCAGGACTGTGGCCCACTGGGATGGAGGTTCAATTCTAGCTTCATTGGAGCAAAGGCTGGGCCTCCTACTCCCACCACCCGAGGGCAGTGATGCCCCCCCAAAGAAAATAAAATAAGACTCATACATGTGCTGCCTATTAGAGATATATTTTAGACACAAAAACAATAAAAATCAAAGGAAAATTTTACCAAGTTAATGGCAATCAAAAGATGAAAAAGCAGTAATAATAGTGGGATCCTTCAAGATCTCACTCTTGAAAAACAAAAACAAAGAATGAAATCATCAGGAAAGTAATGCAATCAAAACACAAACTAAGGAATATAACAGTTTGACTTGCTAGCTCTATATGGGGTTGATTCCACCCAACAGTAGTACAATATATATTCTCTTCAGTGTATATGACACATTCTGTTGAATAGAACACATGCTAGCTTACATAACAAACTTTAACCATTCAGATTTAATATTCAATTTTCTAAGACCACGACATTATGAAACTATAAATAATCAAGAGAGAGAACAGATGCAAAGAAAGACAGAAATAAAGAAATGCATTGAAGTTAAACAACACACTACGTAAAAACAGCTGGGTAATTGATGAAATAAAATTTTAAATCCCCACTTGAAGCAAGTGGGATTCCTTGGAGCTGTAACAGGAATACATGGGTTGAACTGCTCACCACAAGGTCAACTGTTCAAGACCACTCACTGCTCTGCAGGAGAAAGATGAGGCTTTATACTACTGCAAAGATTTACAATTGTGGAAACCCACAGGGACAGTTCTTTGTCCTGTATGTTTACTCTGAATGGTCATCCACTCAGTGGTGGAAAAGTGAAAGTGAAGTAATTGAGAATGAAAACATAACATACCAAAACCTTTGGGACACATAAAGAGCAGTTATCACAGACATTTACAACAATAAATGCACACATGAAAAAATGGAACACATTAGCACAATATGTTCAACAAATAAACAAGAGTGACAAAATAAACTTTTAGCCACTAAGAGAAAGGAAATCCTAAAGATAAGAACAGAAAGAAATGGGTTAGAAAAAGAAAAACCGTACAAAAAACCCAACAAGATAAAAAGTTGGTACTTGGAAAAGATTAACAAAATTGATAAACCTTTGACAAACTGACTAAAGCAAGGAGAGGAGAGGATCCAAATATATATATATATATACATGTATATATATATGTATATATATATACATACACACACACACATATATAAAACAGATACAAGTGTAATTAAAAGAAGAGTAATAAATTACTCTACAAAACTGTACTCTTAACTCTGGTAGTTACATAATCTGTTGTCAATGTGGGACTTGAGAGGATTAAGATTGAAAGGGTAGAATCTCATCTGTCTATCAGATCATAGTTGTGTGGGCATGGCCTTCTCCTGAGTATTCTGGGAAGTCCTGTATTTTCCTCCTTGGAGGTGGGAGACAGTTTTTCTCTCTTGGCTTACTTCCTGAGAGAAGCTCGATTGATAAGACACATGGAGAGAAGCTGATGGAGCCATACCTCTGAAGCCAGACAAGCTACAGAGAGATCCCTGCCAATGCTGAGATGCTTATGCCGCCTCCACTGGATTCACAAGACTTTGCACCCACTGACCTGTGGTATTCCTGCATTCGGTGTCATTGCGTGTGCTTCTTGACTCAGAAGAGAACTTTATAGATTGGTACCTATAGATATGGACTAACACACTAACAAATGTGAAACCCAGCTGAAATGGACAAATCCCCAGAAACATCCAACCTACTCAGATTAACATAGATAGATATAGTAAACTACAACATACCTAAAACAAAAGAAGAAATAGAGTTGGTACTGAAAACATTCCCAGTAAAAGAAAGTCCAGGATCAGATCGTTTCACTAGTGAATGCTATCAACTATTTAGAGACGGTCTGACACCAATTATACATTGTGTGTTCCAGAATATAGCAAAGGACACCCAACCCTTCAACTCATGATGTAAGCATAACCCTTATACCAAAATAGTCAAGGACACAACCGAGATGGAAAATTATAGACAAAAAAAAACTCTTATGGACATAGGCATACAAGTTCTCAACAAAATCCTGGTCCAAATCCTGCCTACCAAATCAGGCATGCAAGGATGGTTCAATGTTAGAAAAACCAATAGTGTAATCCACCAAATGAGCAAAGCAAGAAAACACTCCCAAACCACATGGTGGATTAATCCAAGTCGACCAGAGAAACAAATCTGGTGACACTAATGTGTGTATAAGAAAAAGCTCTATATCAAGACCAAACCAAACTCTCTGTCATTGAGTCAATACTGACTCATAGCAACATAATTAAAATTCAAGAAAACATCCCAGTCCAACTCAGCTCCATAAGGCTGCCACTAGTCTCTAAGTCTTTCTGCAGACGCAGGCTGCCATAGGCAATGGTGCCGAACGCAGGAAGAGCTCAGGCCTTGGATGTAGAGTTGTATGGATTCAAAATTGGTGGAAACATGACAGGGCTCTGGCAGCTTTCAGAGTGGCAAGATAGCAAGAAGGCTATGGGGATGGAGGAGGTGGGAGGGAGGGAGAGAGAAAGAGAGATAGAGAGAGAGAGAGAGAGAGAGAGAGAGAGAGAGAGAGAGAGAGACCCTCTTTAACTAATGGTGCTGACAGAATTAAATCTCCATCTGCATAAGAATGAAACAGGGTCTATACTTCACCCCATGTACAAAAAATGGATTCAAGATGTATCAAAGAAGTACAGGTAAATTCTAGAGCTATGAAGATCATCAAAGAGAAAATAAAGACAAATGTGATGGCCTTATTGCAAGACCTAGGCATTCTAGCAACATAAAGGAAAGACACACAGTAGTTGTTAGAAGAGACTGGGGCTTACTAAAAATAAGACACATGCACTAGAAAACTTCCTCAAAAGAGGAATAAGAGAGGCCAGAAACTGAAAAAAAAAAAAGCTTCAGCAATAACAGAACAAGGGATTAATCTATAAAATATGTTGGAAGTTGCCATACTTCATAAGAAAAAACAGTCCAAATAAAAAGTGGGCAAAAGACATGAACACACAGGTCACCAACAATGACATCCAAACAACCCAATCGGCTAACAAACCTATTTAAAAATGCTTAGGCATGAAAGACAAGCCAGTCGGTGCATTATGGCAATGGTGAAACATACAATTTTCCTCTAGTTCTTTAATGCTTCTTTAATCCCACTGTCATGATCCTGATTCTACAAATCCAGCTAAACCAGAGGATGTACACTGGTACAGAAAAGAACTGGAGAGACACTTAATCTAGGACAGATAAAACCCTCAGAACCAATAATGAGAGTAGTGATCCCAGGAGGGTAAGGGTAAGGTCGAGTAGAAAGGGGAACTTAATCACAGGATCTAAGTATAACCCCCTCCCTGGGGGAAGGACAACAGAAAAATGGGTAAAGGGAGACATTGGACAGTGTAAGACATGACAAAATACCAGTGGTTCATAGATTATCAAGAATTTGGGTGGGAGGGAGAAAAACGAGGAGGGCTAAAATGGGGAGAAAAAGTGCTGAGAAAGATGATGGCAACAAATGTACAAATGTGTTTGACTTAATGGATGGATGTATGGATTGTGAAAAGAGTTGTATGAACCCCCAACAAAAATATTTTTAAAAAATCTTAAAATTTTAATGTGAATGTCAATTGGAAAAATTAATAAAATCAACTATAAGTGCCTCCCAAAATGCTCACAACCAGAAGCCATTAAAATGCAAATAAAAACAATGGTGATTTATTATGTGATAATGACAGCTCAATTTAAATAACCCATCAAATAATAAATGCTGGAAGGGCTGTGGAGATTGTACCTCTTATACATGGCTGGTGGGTCTGAAAATGTGTACAATGATTGTGAAAACTTATAAGGAACTATCTCAAACAACTAGAAATTGAAAATCCATACACGGAGATAGATTCCCATATTTATCACAACCTGCTCATAATACCAAAAAGTTGTAGACAGCCTAGAAGTCCATTAGTAGAAGAAGGGATAGAGAAAATTAGGTACACACAATAGAATTCTACACATTGCCAAAACAATGATGAAACCACAAAGCACCTCATGACAAGGATGGATCTGAAAACCATGAGGTTTTATGCTGCCTGAAGTTTTTCAATAACAAAAGAACAAATGCTGTACAAGACCTCTATTATAAGGATAAATATGAAAACAGAGTGACCTACTGAATGAAGGTAATAGACTTTGGATAGTCCCAAAAGAAAGAGAGTAAGGGTGGGAAAATGAACTAACATACTAGAAGGTTGACAGGTATAAACTTGGGTGTTTTGGAGGACAGAGGACCATAAGAGGTACAAAAGAATGTAAGGAAGTCGAGGCTGGGAGAGAATATGGGGATGAGATTTGATAAGTGATTTGAACTGTTGAATGCAGACCTGACAGTCTAAAAGGAAAATCTTATGCAATCCATAATTTTTGAATAAGAAAAATATAGTTTATTAGGCCGGGTTGTCTGGAGAATGAAGCCAATAGTACTCACATGTATATAAGAAATAACTTTATATGAGAAAGTAATTTTAAATCTGTAATCTGAGGACTTGAGACTGAAAATTCATGGGGTCTGAAGAAGTAAAAGACAGCTATACCAAAGTATTGAGCAATCATTGACTTACTGCATCAATGCCCTATATGCTGTATTAAGCAATATTTTATTACAGCAAACCTGCAACTAATATTGGCAATGAATATTATTTTTAAATTTCCCTGACTACCAACTCCTCCTGTTTGTGTAAATAGCAAAAAAAATGTAGTTAGCCTATATTGACCCAATATCCCTCTTTCAACATTGTTTTAAATATTAGTACCAGGGGCTCATTTTTTATTGCAGTTATGTATCTAATAATCAGAATGGGAGTAGAAACCCACATCTATTAACTCTCATACTCCAGTACCTAGACAACAAGTAGAATAATGATGCTAACATGATCCCTCTTTAGACCCATATAGCTTCTGGCTAATGACTCAGAAGGGTGATACAGAAAGCAGAGGGATGACCGGCCAGTGAGTGCAGATTATGTGGATCCCAGGTCAGTGGGAACATGGTAAGGAGTTAATAGCAACTTGGATGGTGGCCCTCCGTGGGACCACCCCTGGAGGCAGACATAGAATCCAAGCATGCAGGAGGGTAAAGGGAAAAATTCTCACTGTCTCGTAAAAGAAGCCATCCCAAGAGACATCTCCAGGTCACCACATGATTGGCAATTTAGACTCCATCCCTTTCTGCACACAGGTCCCATCAAGTTGACAGAAAAATTGACCTACCTTACATATTATATCCTGACATTTCATGAAGAAAACCGTAAGATGAAACACCAGTTTGATCATCAGTTTTACATCATTTGAGATAAAGATGGGGAATAGGAGTAAGGTAGGACAGAGATAAATAAAAATTTTGAGTTGTTTTATAAGGAATACATTTTTAAAGTTTAGGAAAGGCAGTTCAAGAGATTTTTAAAATATATGATCACATGGGTTTTAAATCTGTTGTGCTCAAAAGAGTAAGTAGAATGAAGGAAGGTTTCTTGAAGAGGAAATTATGCCACTACATAACCATTGTTCATTCATTTATTGACTCAACAGAAATTAAGCCACTTTCATATCTCAGGAACTGTTTTAGTATTGGCTAGGTACTGGTGATATGGAAATTAATAGAACAAAGTCTCTTCCCTTTTCTTTGGACAAGGCAGAGGTTAAACATTATTTAATATCCATTGTGAGTAGGTGCCTTGGAGTCTGTTATAACTTGTTTCCATCTTTCACGTTCAAATGCTCAGTTATTATCAATGGATCCTGATTGGGTGTTTGATCAGCTTCAGACTGAGAAAGTGGATAGGAGTCTTCAATTTTATCATCATAGACTTTAGTGGTAAAGTCAGCAGATTGAAAGCACCAGTTACTGCAAAGGTGAAAGATACGGCTTTCAAATCCCATAGAGACATACAGGAACAGTTCTACCCTGTCCTATAAGTTATAATCTACTCAATGGCAGTGAGCTTAGATTTTGTTGTTGTTAGTAGTTGGTACATAGCTTTGAATAATAGTTGTATTAGCTACACTTTCTTAAATACACATAAATAAAAATTTTTAATCATTTTGTTGGGGGCTTGCACAACTCTTATCACAATTCATACACCTATCCATTGTGCCAAGCATACTTGTTGCCATCACCATTCTCAAAATATTTGCTTTCTCCTTGAGCCCTTGGTATCAGCTTCTCATTTTTCCCTCCCTCCCCATTGCCCATTTCTCACGAACCCTAGATAACTTATAAATTATTATTTTGTCACATGTGACACTTTGCAATGTCTCCTGTCTCCCTTTACCTACATTTCTGATATCCCTCCCCCAGAGAAGGGGTTATACGTAGATCCTTATAAATGACTCCCCCTTTCTATCCCACCTTCCCTCCATCCTCCCAGTATCGCCATTCTCACCACTGGTCCTGAAGGCCTAATCGGCCCTGGATTCCCTGAAATACACATAAATATTATCACAGACAGCATTGTACTTTGAGATCGTGAAATGATCTTTTTGAAAATGAATATGATTCCCATTCCTTTTGAATTTGTAATTCTCAGCATGTTAAAAGACGAATGTTTGGTTCAAATGGCCTACACCAGTCCACTTCAGTTCAGTAAGCCCTAAAATATCAATCTTCATGCATTCCAGGTAATTTTTTCACAACTTGCTTATAAATTAGAGGGGGAGAAAAAAAACCAGAAGGTTCTCTACAAGATGGATTGACACAGAGGCTACAACAATGGGATCCAAAAGGAGAACCATTGTGAGAGTGGCACAGGATTGGGCAGTGTTTCATTCTGTTGTACACAGGGTCATTGTGAGTCAGCACGAACTCGATGGCACCTGGCCACTGCCACAGTGATTTTCCTCGGTTCATACTTCATACTTTCCACATTCTAATGATTAAACAGATAGCTGCAGCTGTTTCTTCTAATTTTGAGTCACATCCCATCGTCAAATGAAGGTCCTGAAAGTTTTGCACCATCCATGTCATTATGGTTGGCACTTCTTTGAGAAGACAGTTCATGCCCCGTTGCATTTTGAGTCTCTTTCCATCTGAGGAACTCTTTTGCTGGCGCGATATCAAGCAATGTAGCTGCTATTTATAACCCCCAGCCTTCTTCCAGGTTGATGTTAGTCGTAAAGTTTCACTGACGCCTCTAACTTTGTTAGAATTTGAAATATTGGTGGAATAGTGACGAGCATCACAGTAATCTGCAAACAACAGGCGGTGACAGATGAATAGTCAATTCTATGGTTGATAGAGTTATTCCAAAGCTCTTTCAGAGCTGTCAATGAATGCCCATATGGCCTGCCCTTCAACTGTGAGCCTCAAAGCAAAGCACTCAGCTCCACCTACATGGGTAATCAAACGACCACCGTCACTACCAGCGCAACAGTTTTCCTAGATTCATACTTCATATGTTTCACCATCTGGTTATTAGATCTGTGTCCCTCAATTAAGTACCCAAAGGAACCCTACTCCATGAACCAGTCTTTTGCCCGAACACACTCAGTTGTATTGCTCTGTGCACTAGAAAGTCCATCAACCTCTTTGTTGTTATTATTGGCTCTATTAGAGACCGTTATAGCCTGAATCCCAGCAGTTTTCTCAGTTTTTATAATGACTTTAGAT
The DNA here is from genome assembly GCA_004026705.1 of Nesogale talazaci. Taxonomy (NCBI): domain Eukaryota; kingdom Metazoa; phylum Chordata; class Mammalia; order Afrosoricida; family Tenrecidae; genus Nesogale; species Nesogale talazaci. The sequence continues at coordinate 63,607 of PVJH01008072.1, read as the reverse complement.
AAAGTAGCTAAAATACTCCCAGGTCCTACACCATATCACAAGCATTGCTATATCTGACTCCATTAGCTGCATCTACTGTTTAGATCTCACGGAGTGTCTTCCCCTTTTCATTGACTCTCTACCGAGCATGTCCTCTTGCTGCAGAAACTGAGCCTTCCTGTCAAAAGGACATCCTCACTTCCAAGGATCATTCTGGCTTTTCTTCTTCTAGCAGAGCTTTTTCCATTCTTCTGGAAGTCCACGGTATATTAAATTAAATATTCTTTGCCAACACCAAAGGGAATATATTTGCTTTTTAACACATAAGAAGGCCTTTTGTAGCAGAGTTGCTGAATGCAATGTAACATTTGATTTCATGACTGCTGGTTACATGTACATTAATTATAAAGTAAAGTACAGTCTTTGGAAACTTCAATATTTTCTCCTGTATCATGATGTGGCTTTATTGTTGTGAAGAGTTTTGTCTTTGTTATATTGGGGTGAGATTGATATTGCAGGCTCTAATTTTGTATATTCATCAACAAATTCTTCAAGTCATTTTCACTCACAGCTGCTCAGGTTGGGTCAACTCCAAACCTCATACTCTGTTTTTCTTCTTGCAGCTTAACTTCTTAGGTTACCAGGTCATCCTATAGATGGAATAAGTTTGATAAAAGTATACAATGCTGACCTGCTACTTTACGATTTTAAAACACGCAGCATGCCCTTTGTATTTGAACTAATGCTGCTCGTCTTTGCACTGGTTCCAAATGTGCCTTCATTGAGTTTCTTTCTAGTTGTTCCATCTCACTGAAACTCAAAAACTCACTACCATTCAGTCAATGCTGTCTCATAGTGACCCTATAGGAGAGGGAAAAAATGTCCCTGTGGGTTTCCGAGACTGGAATTGTTTACCAAAGTACGGAGCCCCGTCTTTCTTCTCAGGATAGGCAGGTGGTTGCAAACTGCTGGCCTTGTAGCTCATAAGGGTCCCCTTTCATGGAAAGTGATGTATTAAATTGGTACCACTTGTACTATAGTTCTCTGTTCGGTTCTGTTAGAGTTTATATGTTTTGAAGCTATCTCAATGGGTGCATAGCTATTTATTATGGCTATGCCCTCTTGTTTAATTTGCCTCTTTATGACCTTTCCTGTCTTTTATGCTGGTTTTTGCCTTAAAGTCTATTTTATCAGAAATTACTTTTGCCATACTTCTTTTTTATATGTCATTAATTTGATACATTATGTGATCAGCTTTATGTCAACTTGGGTGGGCCTATATATACCGCTATATGATCTAACGTTGTGTAGTTAACTCCATGATGGGATCTTTTATGAAGCAGCCAAGCAATTATAGGGAGACTAGATCTCCTTAGCCTAGTCACAGCATTCATGTGGTGAAGGGAAGTTTCATTCAGGCTGAGGCCTTCACATAGTGTAGATTGACTTGTGTTGGGAACAGCTGACTTCTGTTAATGAATTAGGATCCTGCAGCTGATTTGGTGCTCGCCTGGTATATTGCCTGCCTATCCTGAGTCATCAGCAGACTATTGGCCTTGGGTTCATTCAGCTCAGCATTTACCAGCCTATGTTCTTCTGTTGCTGATTCTTGCTTCCTATTTGTTAGCATCTACAGTGTCACGATTCAGGAGAAGCCTTTACCTTATATCTGATACATGGACTTGAGTCAAACTGGACTAACCCACTTCTAGAACTGTGTAAGCCATTAATTGATATAAATCCCTTTCTAGAAACATACACATACAAGTAGAACTCATTTCTTTAGAGACTTCATCCTAACATACATTATCTTTGGTCATTTGATTTTTAGTCTATTTTTGTATATGTGTATAAGGCCAATCTCTTCTAAATTGCACATTTGATCCTAGTTTCTTATCCGTTCTGCTACTGTTTCTTACTTATGCATGCAGTCTATTTACATTTAGTATAATTGTCTATAAACTTCAAACCAAACTCATTACCATCAAGTCAACGCTGACTCAGAGCAACCCCCTGTGAATCCCCAAGACTGTAACTATTCATGAGAGTGGAAAGCCCAGTCTGTCTCCCAAGGAGCTGTTGGGGGTTTCGAACTGTCAACCTGTGGATCAAAGCCCAACTCATGAATGCTCTTTCACCAGGGTTCCTATAAGTTTGAGTTTATTGCTGTTATTCTGATATGCTTTTTATGTGTGCGGCACTGCTGCTTTTCTCTTTTACATAATTTTTATGACAATTTCTTTTTTTAGGTATCTAATAATGATGAATTTTAATTTTCTTTTCATTTTTAGTTATTTATGTATTTTGAGGGTAAAATATTAGTAAGTACAATTGATTTTTTAGTTTACATATTGGCATTTAATATGTGATTATTATAAATATAGGAAATGCATGACACAAATGGCTAATATTCATTGTTAGACTTTGTATAGGGCCTTGTTACTAAATACACTTTATTCCTTATGCTCTTTTTTCTTTTTTTCAACAGTTTTATAACCATGCAATTTACATATCATACTATTGAATGGTTTAATCATATTTTAAAAGTTGTTTAGCTTTCACCACAATCAATTCTAGATATTTTTTCCTTCTTTGACTAATTATTATTAGCTCTCCATTATTATTAAGCTCCCCAATCTCCCATGCCACAACCCTAAAAATGATTAACTCAGTTATTGTCTTATAGAGTTACAAATCCTGGTTGTTGTTGTTGTTTTTTTTTTTTTTGCATCACTGCCCTCTGGTGGGAGTAGGAGGCCCAGCCTTGCTCCTGGAGAGCTGCTCTGAAATCCTGGTTTTTATATACAGAAATAACACCCCAAACAACAACAACTACCCTAACCAAAATTAAAAACTCCAACAATAACAGTGAATCTGACAACCAAAAGAAAGCTAAATATATAAGAATGAGAAAAAAATTTAGCTGGCTCAAAATAGAGAACAAGTTCTAAGGCGCTAAATTTTAACCTAATTACATCTGCATTAATCCATTTCCAATGCACACTGTCTTATAGCAAAGGCATTCACATCCCAGATCAAAGGCAAGAGGAATTCATTAGAGTGTGCCAAGTTCATTTGTTTTGGGATTTTCTTGTCTTTGTTGTTATTGTTTTTGAAGTCTTTACAAAGCATTTATAAATTTATTTTTTATTTTGATTTGAAGATTCATTGATTTCTTCCCAAGTTTAAATCACCTTGTTATATATGGATATAACCTTAACTTCCTTTCCATGTGCAATGAGGCAGAATTGACTTAGTGTCAATTTAATTGACATTATTGACAGAATTGACTTAATGTCAGGGAGACTGTGGCCGTCATGTGCTTATGTTAATTTCATGATTGAGATGTAGGGGTGAAGTCTAGCCTGTTTATCGGGAGATAGTCATTGAGGCCAATGAGGCCTCCATGTGGACATGGCTTTCTCCTGAGACTTCTGGGAAATCTCGAGATATTTCCCTCGTGAAGATGAGAAGCTATCTCCCCAGTTGGGAGTTAGTCTTAGAGACCATAAACTATGGACAAGACAAGATGACAGCATCTGAGGAGCTGCAGGAGCCAGAGGAGAAGCCACACGGTCTTGCCCTGATGGAACCAGGCCTCTGACGCTAGAGAAGTCACATGAAGACCCCTGTCAGCGCTGAGTTGCTTCTACCACCACTGGATGCTGTTGATGGACCCTGAACCCTGGAAATGAGGAGCCATGAGGGGACCCCTGCTGGCGCCGGGACTCTGAACCCACTGGCCTGTGACTTCGTGAGTCAGAAGGAGACATTAAAGACTGGTATGGGGCATATGGGCTAATATTGGACTTATGACTTTGAACTGGATTGGGTTGGGATGCTTTCTCAGTGTTCCATTCCTTTTGTACATAAACCATTCCCTTATATCCAAAAGCATGTCTATGATTTTGTTTCTCTAGTCTACCCGGACTAATACAGAGACTGAGGGATTTTTTTGGATAACTCCATGGTTTATTCAAATACAAGCAGGGTCACTCAATGTGAACAGATTTCAGCAGAGCTTCCAGACTAAGATCAGATTATGAAGAAGGAATAGTCTTCTTCAGAGAAATTAGCCACTGGAAACCTTTTGGAGAGCATCAAAACTTTGTCAAATTCTGAAGGTCTAATAAACAGTAGCAGGACATTGTCAGAGATAGGCCAGAAGACAAGTCCATTAGGTCAGAAGGCCCTCAAAATATGATAAAGAGCTGCATTCTCAATATTGAATTAACCATAATGATGTGTGGAATAAATCCTGCTGGAGTATAGCCTTCATATGCTGATGGGGTTACAACTCAAAATGAGAATAAATAGCTGGAAACAGTTAATAATTGGAACTTGGAATATATGATGTATGAATCTATGAAACTTTAAAGTTCTCCAAAATTAAATTAAATACATAAATATCAATATTCTAGTCATTAGTGAGCTGAAATGGACTAATATTGGCCACGTGAATTAGAAAATCATATGGCTTACTGAGCTAAGAATGACAAACTAAAGAGGAGTTACATTAAATTCATTTTCAGAAGGAACATTTCAAAATTTTTCTTGAAGCTCAATGCTGTCTGTGATAAGGCAGTATCTATCCATATACAAGGAATTTAATCAGCACAACTATTATTCAAATTTATACACCAACTCCTAAAGCTAGTGATGTAGAAATTGAAAAATTATACCAATGTCTTCAGTCTGAAAATGATACAATATATAATACAGGTGCAGTGATAATTATTGATGATTTAAATGCAAACATTGGAAACAAAGAATCAGGAACATTAGTTGGAAAATATGACCTTAGTGATAAAAATGAAGCCAGAATATCCATGTTGGAATTTCAAAAGACCAAGTTCCTTATTGCAAATACATCTTTCAACAACAAAAATATTGACTATACATATGGACTTCTCCAGATTGACTAAATCTGTTGAAAGAGATATTGGAGAAGTTTAATATCAGCAGCTAAATCTAAGTCAAAGGATGCCAGTGGAAGAAATCATCAATTTCTCACTTGTAACTTCAGGTAGAAGCTGACAAAAATTAAGACAAATCTACAAGAGCTAAAATATATGACCTTGATTTCTATGATCTTAATTTATACGACCTTGATTTCTGCAATCTTAATTTCTAGACCATCTTAAGAACAGATTTGACCCATTGAATACTAATGACAGGCCTAACAAGTTGTGGAAGGACATCAAAACTATCATTCAGGAAGAGAGCAAAAGGTCATTCAAAAGACAGGAGAGGAAAAGACCTTAAAGTGGATTACAAAAGAAACTCTGAAACCTGCTTTTGATTGTAGAATAGCTAAAGCAAATGGAAGAAATGGTGAAGCTGAAGAGCTGAACAGGAATTTTCAAAGGACAGCTCAAGAAGATAATGCAAAATGTCATAATGAAATGTGCATTGACTTTGAGTGTGAAAACCAAGAGGGAAGAACAACCTTAACATATCTTAAGTGGAAAGAACTGAAGAAAAAATAAAGCCTCAATATTGAAAGATTCTATGGGAAAAATATTGAACAAAGCAGGCGGCATCAAAAAACATGGAAAGAATACATCGAATCTTGTATCAAAAAGAGCAAGTTAGCATCTCAGCATTTCAGGAGGTAGTTTTTGACAAAGAACCAATGGACCTATTGAAGAAAGAAGTTCGAGCTGCACGGAAAGCATTAGGCAAAGACAAGGCCCCAGAAATTGATGGAATACCAATTGACATGTTTCAACAAGCTAATGAAGCACTGGAAGCACTCACTTATCTATGCCAAGAAATTTGGAAGACAGCTCCTTGGCCAATTGACTAGAAGAGTTCTGTTTTTGTACCCGTTCCAAAGAAAAAATGATCCAACAGAATGTGCGAATTCTAGAACACTATCATTGATATCACAAGCAAGTAAAAGTTTGCTGAAAAGTCATCCAACAACAGTTGAAGCAGTACATTGACAGGTAGCTGAAAGAGGTTCAGCTGGATCCAGAAGAGAATGTATGACAGGAAATACCATTGTCAGATGAGCGTCAGATGAATCCTGTCTGAAAGTAAAGAAAGCTGTTTACTTGTGTTTTATTGGCTATGCTAAGGCATTCAGCTGTGTGGATCATAACAAATTATGTATATCCTTAAGATGAATAGGAATCACAGGACAGTTTGTACTTATGCAGAACCTGCACATGGGTGAAGAGACAGTTGTGAGAACGAAAATATTGCATAGTGTAAAATCAGGAAAAATGTGTGATAGGGTTGTATTCTCTCATCATACTTATTCAATCTGTACGTTGAGCAAATAATGAGAGGATCTGGATTATATCAAGAAGAGTGTGGCATCAGGATTTGAGGAAGGCTCATTAACTATTTGTATTGTGCAGATGGCTCACCTTGCAGATGGCTCACCTTGCAGATGGCTCACCTTGCAGATGGCACAGCCTTGCTGGCAAACATGAGTACTTGTAGCACTTGCTGATGAAGACCAAGGAATCAAAGAATGAGACATTTTATGGGTTGCAACTCAAGAATCCTCACAACTGGATCACTAGGGAATATGATAAATGGAGAAAAGATTGAAGTAACCAATAATTTCAACTTGCTTGGATCCACAGTCAATACTCGTGGAAGCAGTAGTCGAGAGATCAAAAGATATATTGCATGAAGCAAACCTGCTCAGTAGAAGAGACCATCAATTTCTCACTCGTAACTTCAGGTTGAAGCTGGAAAAAATGAAAAGCAAATGTACAAGAGCTAAAATACACGGCCTTGACTATATCCCATATTAGTTTCAAGACCATCTTAAGAACAGATTTGAAACATTTTTTTGTGTGTATTTTTTGTTTCTGTTTTTTGTGGGCATTACTGCCCCCTAGTGGGAGTAGAAGGCCCAGCCTTACTCCTGGAGAGCTGCTGCTAAATTTGAACTGCCAACCCTGTGGGCCAGAGCCCTGCACACAACCACCGCACCACCAGGGCTCAGCCCCAGATTTGACTCATTGAACATGAGTGACAGACTTGACGAGTTGTTGAAGGACATCAAGACCTCTCTAAATTAGCACCTCATCATTTGGACATCTTTATGGTTCATTTACATTTGTTCTAGTTTGTAATATTTTGCTTTCTTTTCAGTTGAGATTGTTATCTGTTTTGCTCCATTACTGTAAGGTTTTAAAGAATGTTTTTAATGTATATAATGTCCAGGATGGGTAATCTATAGAGGCAGTAACTGGATTAATTTTTCTTGATGGTATGGGGGGAAAGAAAGTTTGGGGAAATGGGGAACTAATAACAATAAGTGCAAGATGCAATAAAATGTCCTAAAACTGAAGTTTGCATAACTTGTTTTGATGTGATCGAGCTAATGCATTATGTGATATGTGAATTGCATGCTAATTAAACTATTGGGAGAAAAAAGCTAAGAAAAAATTTGAAAAGCAAGGATTCCTCTTAGTACTAAAATATCCCTTACTGATATCAAGTTATTTTCACTCATGTAATATGCATGTGAAAGTTGAATATTATATAAGGAAAACTAAAGTTGGATTACAGTGTTGGTGAAGACTTGGATTACCAAAAAGGTAAGTAAATCTATCTTGGAAAACATGTAGTCCAATTCAAAATGGTCAATGCACATCTGTTCCAGCTTAGTATTGTATAGAATTTAATGCTATGTATTCCATTTTATTTTGACTGCCTTCCTATTTTCCTAGATTCCCATGATTTGCACAGTCCACATTCCAATTGTTGAAGAATGTTTCCAGATTTTAACTTCATTTTGAATCATGCAACATTATCCAATGTAGTTCTGGAAAGCTTTGCTCTATTCACCTCATTAAAGCAATTTCTTCTTTGCAGTATCAGGTCTTCCCCAATCTTATTTTGAGAGCCTTCTAAACAGAGTTGCTCATCTTCCAGCATTCCATGAGACAATGTTCTTCTAGTATTCATAAGTTCCAAATATAAGTTTTATGAAACATCAGAATGCATATTTGTACATTGTTGAGATTTGTCTGGGGCTTGACTTCAGCAAAAGTTTGATTTCTTCCTTCAATACTATTGTTTTTTTTATTATATGCTCCCTTCTTAAATAGTTAAATGTTGATCAGTTTATAAACCACATTGACAGTATCAACTTAACCATAAACAACAGCTTGTGATTGGAAGTCATTATGGAGCTGTTCCATCAACCCTTGATTACCCAAGTTGTCATAGACTTTGTTCTTACCCCTCTGTGCTGCTAAGGATATTAGGTCTGGCATATTTTTTCACTGAGCACAGAACCCTTTAAAGAGCTTGATTCTTTCACTTGGCCTTCCTCTCGCACAAGGCCTTATTTCTTATTTATTATGAGGATCAAGACCCTACTCTTTGTTGTCAAGGTTTTTACTCCTCCATACAACTTAGACTACCTGCCATATCAACTTACATACACTAACAATAATGACCTCTCTTTCATGTTGCTAATCAGGAAATCACTTTGTGTATTCACTTATCAGTCACTTTGGAGGGATAAACATAGGTCTATCTGCTGCCATAAACATTTATATTCTCAGACATCCTATATAGGATTGCTATGAGTTGAAATTAACTTTATAAAAGTGAGTTTGGTGTTGAGTGTGTGGGAAAGAGAGTTCAATTTTACAATTGAAACAATATTTTTATATTCTACCCACTATTTCTATTTGTGGATGGAGAGTTTTTAGGCTACTTAGAAAACTTATTTGCAAATCCATGTCACAGGTTCAATTTAAGCAGCCAGTTTGTACCTTCTGGACTTTTGTGGATTTTATTAAATATATCATTAATGATATATTTAAATATATCATTAAATATATCACTGGTGTACACTAGACCAGGAGTCAAAGCCCTAGATTTTCATCACAGTTGCCCATTAACTATCTACAAACAATTAATTACTCCTTCTCAGATTCAAAGCCATTTTCTATAGATAGATGGCTTCTATCCAATTCTAAATCATTTCCTCCACAGAGGCCCCTCAAGAGCTGCAGAAGCTCCATAGAGGAGGCTGAGTAGGTGGATTTCACTTAAGTAGATCACTTCAACCTGAGCAATTTCTCTTTATTTTTTCTTTTGTAATCTGAAGAATATCTCACGTCAACAAAACCTTGGGAGATTTAAACAAGTTTAAGCCTCCTCTAGAAAAAGTCTCAAGTCCTTTCCCTTGTAAGGTTGCTTTTGTTTGTTTGTCTTTGTTTTTCCCAATGATGGCAGAGGCTGTTGTGTTCAATGATCACACTTAGTTTAATCCCTAGGCCCTACAATCAGTTTGTAGGGTAATAGAGGTGGGTAATACAGTTGAATAATCTGGGGGTGGGTGGGGTGGGGGGGTGTATAAACAGATATCTATATTCTATAATACAAAAAGTTTTTCATTTCCAGGTGTGTGCTGAGCAATTCCCCACCCCATCCCTACAAATTGAGTGTTCAGTCTAATATATTTAGAATTCAATGCTTTATATAACATGGAAAACTATGGTTGTCAGATATTTTGTCTGCTAGATACCCTTGGTTAGGGGCAGAGATCAACTTGTCAATCAAGTAGTAGCTTGATGATGGCCTTCTACAAGGAATGAGAGAAACTGAAACTTCTCTCCATCTCTCTGCCTCTTTGGCTTCCTGCCTCTGAGACTGTTTATCTCCAGGGGCAGCCTCATGTGGTCTGCCTGACCCTGAGAGCTGCAGATGCCCTGCCATCTTCCCATGGACACACTGGCCTGTAATCATTCTGCTTCCTGATTCTCTTTTCTCTGTCACCAATGTGCAACTACTTAAGTCTGAAGAGGTATGGATGGAATGACATCATGCTTACAGACTTGGACTGGACTTGGATCCCTTTTTGACATGTAATTATTTCTTGATATAAGTTCTTTTTAAAAATACATAGATGGTTACTACACTGTACCTAGACTGGCTCATATCCACCCTGTAACACATCTGTATGAGAATGTTACTTCACCTATTGATGGGCTTTGGGTCCCCAATCTGTACTACCTTCATTAATAATGATATAATTTTTAGTTCTTTGATGCCTGATACATGATCCATTCAACACCTCTTGGTCACACAGGCTGGTGTGCTTCTTCCATGTGGGTTTTGTGGCTTCTGATATAGAGGGTCACTTGTTTACTTTCAAGCCTTTAAGACCCCAGATGCTATATCTTTTTTTAATGATTTTTGGGGGGCTCTTACAGATCATAAAACATTCCATATAGGATCATGATGGGAGTTATATGAGCCCCCAATAAAGTGGTTCTTAACAAAAAGTGTGTGTGGGGTGGGGGGGAAGAGGAACTTATACCAAGGGTTCAAGTGGACAATGTTTGGAAATGAATATGGCAAGAGGTATACAAATATGTTTGATTCAAATGATGTAGTGAATGTTATAAGAGCTGCAAGAGCCCTCAATAAAATCATTGGGAAAAAAAATCATTCCATACATCATTTTTATCAAGCACACTTGTACACATGTTGCCATCCTCATTTCCAAATATTATCTACTTGAGCTCTGTGCCGGTCATGTGCTTGATATCACTTTCATGATTCGAAGTCTAGGGGTGGAGTCTAGCCTGTTAATCTGGAGATAGCCATTGAGTAGCCAATGAGGCCTCTGTGGGGGCATGGCTTGCTCCTGAGACTTCTGGGAAATCTCACAGTATTTCCCTCGTGAAGATGAGAGGCCATCTCCCATCTCTCAGTTGTTGGGAGTCAGTCTCTGAGATGACGAACTATGGACAAGACAAGATGGTAGTGTCTGAGGAGCTGGAGGAGCTGGAGGAGAAGCCACACAGCCTTACTCTGATGGAACCAGAACTCTGAAGCCACATGGAGACTCCTGCCAGTGCTGAGTTGCTTCTACCACCACGGGATGCTGTTGATCGACCCTGAGCCCTGGAGACACCCCTGCCAGTGCCAAGACTCTGCACGCACTGGCCTGTGACTTTGTGAGTCCGAAGGAGACATAATAGACTGCTATCGGGCATATGGGCTAATGTTGGACTCATGACTTTGAACTGGACTGGGTTGGGATGCTTTCTCAATGTTCCATTCCTCTTGTATATATACTTTAACCTTATATCCATATGCATATCTATGAATTTGTTTCTCTAGTTTACCCAGACTAACACAAGCCCTTGGTATAAGCTCCTCTTTTCCTCTCTTTTTTTTTAAAAAATAAATCATTTTATTGGGGGCTCATACAACTCCCATCAAGATCAATACATACATCAATTGTATGCAGACCACATTTGCACACTTGTGGCCATCAGCATTCTCAAAACATCCTCCTTCCACTTAGGCCCCCAGTACCAGCTCCCCATATTTCCCCTCCCTCCCTTCTCCCCCCTACTAACCCTTAATAATGTACAAATTGTTAATACTTTTTCATATCATACACCATCTGATGTATCCCTTCACTCACTTCCCCGTTGTCCATACCTCAGAGAGGAGGTTATATGTAGACCAATTGGTTCCCACTTTCTATTCCACCCTCCCTCCAACCTCCCAGTATCACCACTCCCCCCACTTGTCCTGAAGATATCATCTACCCTGAATGCCCCATGTTTCCAGCTCCAGTTCACATCCCCTGGTGTACTTGGATTTGTCAGGCAGAACTGAGATCGTGATAGTGGGTGGGAGAAAACATTTGAGAACTAGAAGAAAATTGCATATCTAATTGTCACTACCTTGTACTTTGACTGGCTCACCTCCTCCCTGCAACTCATTTGTAAGGGGGATGTCACCACCTGCTGATGGACTTTGGGTCCCCAATTTGTATTTCCCCTCATTTATAATGATGAAGTGTTTAGTTTTTTGATGCCTGATACGGGATCCCTTCGACACTTCATGATCAAGCTTCTTCCATGTGGGCTTTGTTGCTTCTGAGCTGGATGGTTGCTTGTTTACTTTCAAGCCTTTAAGACCCCAGATGCTACATCTTTTGATAGCCGGTCATCATCAGCTTTCTTCACCAAATTTGCTTATGCACACATTTGTCTTCAGTGATCATGTCGGGAAGGTGAGCATCATGGAATGCCAATTTAATAGAACAAAATGTTCTTGTACTGAAGAAGTACTTGAGTGGAGGTCCAATGTCCATCTGCTTTGCTAATACTAGCCCTGTAAGCATATACTTGTTGATCTATTTCTCCATTATCATATATGTATATATATATATTCACCTATCCACATACCTGTATTTAGACCTCCCTAAATGTCATTTACCCCCAGTTCTTTCCTCCTTTCCCCCTCCTCCCCATCTCCCATATCCCCCACCCCCCGCCAAACCATTGGTCCCATCATTTTTGCCTCCAGACTGTTCATCCAGCCTATCTTATCTAGATAGATCTGCAGAGATAGCAATGTGTTAAAAAAACAGGCATCCTAAGATGAAGCAACCAAAGAAAATAAAACAATAATAACAACAACAAACTCCCATGTCATATATATAAATATTTGTTAAGAATGAAATATGCAACTTTCATCTATCATGATGCCAATCCTGCTTGACAAATCCAGGTACATCAGAGGATGTACATTGGAACTGGAAACATGGGGAATTTAGGATAGATGATCCCTCAGGACTAGTGGTGGGAGTGGTGATATCAGGAGGGTAGAGGGAGGGTGGAGTAGAAAGAGGGAACCAATTGCAAGGATCTACATATAACCTCCTCTCTGGGATACAGACAACAGGGAAGTGAGTGAAGGGACACATCAGACAGTGTACAATATGAAAAAGTAATAACAATTTGTAAATTATTCAGGGATCATGGGGGATGGGGAAGCTGGTACTAGGGCCTAAGTGGAGGGTGGATATTTCGAGAATGCTGATGGCCACAAGTGTGCAAATGTGGTCTGCATACAACTGACGTATGTATTGATCATGATGGGAGTTGTATTAACCCCCAATAAAATGATTTATAAAAACAAAAAAAGGAATGGGAAAGAGGAGCTTATATCAAGGGCTCAAATAAAAAATATTTGGAGATGAAGATGGCAACATGTGTACAAATATGCTTGATACAAGTGATGTATGGAATGTTATCAAAGCTGTCAGAGCCCCCAATAAAATCATTGAAAAAAATACATGTATGGTTTCACATGATTTGTTTCTCTAGACAACCTGGTCTAATATAGAAACCAAGTCCCTAAAAAGGAAGTGCATTTTCTAGTGTACTTTCAGGAGCCTGTGACGGAGCATGAATAAAACTTCCACCTCCAGATTCTTAGCCCTCTCTTCTTAAGCTGGAGCTGAGTGATAGAAAACATACACGTGTGAATCAGAGTGTTGTAGGTATATTTACAAGTGCAGAGACCCTGGGCCTTTTTAAAGCTTTCTTGAGAACTGTGGAGAGAGCTGTATTGATCTATTTAAAAGGGATGCCTGCATTTTTGTCATTCCGCTTTCTTCACATTTTGTTGCTCTAGTGTCATTTGACAGGCCACTTGTCAACTGCTTAACAAGTTGCGAGAGAAAATGGGATATGACCAGACTCGAAACAAAGGGGGCCGCTTAATAACACAGCACAGGCAGTTACTATCTATCTGTCATAGAAATACAGACCATGCATGTCTGTGATCACATCTGCAGGTCTGACTTCTAGAAAGGACACTCAGCATGCCCGGGAGTGAATCTATCGGCCTTTGTGTTCCAGGCCTGCGCTCCAGGAACTCCCCTTTTGATTCCCTGTCAGACAGAGGTATAGCCTGCAGACTACAATTTTTATTGTACTGGATTTTTGTTTTCACTGAAAAGTTTTTGATATTTGTACCATATAACAAAAGGAAAGAAAGGGGGAAAAGTCCATGGACTTTTGGTTCTGAACAGGTGTGTTTATATTGGTCTTCTTTAACTCCAGCTACAGTTCTTCTTCATATTCACTGTATAATTTGAAGAAACATTTAGATATTCAAAATAGTTATAAAAATTGCTATAAATAACATTTTCAACCCTCTAGTAACTAATAAGCACCTAAGAGTCTTTGACAAACTTCACTAGCCAGTTAATTAATTACCTATTAAGTTTTATAAGACCAGGATATTCTTTGTGTAATCATTACCCAATATTGCCGCATATATGAAGTAGATGAATATGTATATATTTCTCTAAGTAATAAGGGATTCTTTGCAAGGAGCCATGAATTCTCAGACTAAGTGCAGTTCATATACACAGATACTAGTTTCTAATGAAATTCAGTTCCTAGTATGTGTGTATGCTGAAATATTGAGTGGGTACACACAAAAATTTCATAACTTTCAATGTCTTTAAGATATAGTAATTTCAATCAACCAATTAGAAAAGACACAGTTGTACATATTCTGTGAATTCTATTAGTCTTAGAAATACTATAAGACAGTTATGCACAGTCTTATAGAGTTGTTATGAATCAGAATGGACTCAATAGCAGTGGGTTTAATTTGGTTTTATGTCAAGAATATTAGAAGCCCTGTTGGAGCAGTAATCAAAGAGCTTAGTTGCTAACAGAAAGGTTGATTGTTCACTTTGTGGGAGAAAGATGTGGCAATCTGCTTCAGTAGAGACTTTGTTCTTTGGCTATTAGTGGAATTGAGATGGTAGCAGTAGGTTTGGTTTAGTTGGCTTTACTTTAAAAATAGATTATGTACCCATTCTTATTTCCAATTAAATTTCACAAAAACAGAAAATATGGAAAATGTTGTAAAAATAGAAATAAGATAGAGGATAATTTTTTGCTGTTTTCGTTGTTTGCAAACCATTATCCTAAAGTTTTACAAATAGGTAAAGGAACAATTAGCTTGTCTAAATTCTTACATTATCACTCCATCAACATTTAGAAATTGAAATTATATCAACTCTCTTTACATTGACTATATCTCTAATGAGTTTACCAAATGACTAAATCCTTATGGAAACAAACAGACATGATTTTCTCGTGGGGAGTAACTAGTGAGTTTTAATCACCAACTTTTGGGATAGAAGTCAATTGTTTTTATCATTGTATTACTGTAGCCACTATAATCTTAAGAAAGCATTAGTTTAATTATATATATATATATATATATATATATATATTCTGTTTCTCTCACCAAAGGGAACCTTGACATTTACTGAGTAACTGTGTTTTACCTACACTATTTAATTCAAGTCTCACAGTGGAAATGCAATCATTATTGTTCTTTAATAGATGAGAATGCAAATTTGTAGGTTCAAGTAAGTAGTGTTGGGTCATAGATGCAACATGTGATAAAAGTGGAACTAAGGTCTTGGCCTATGTGTTAACTTAAGTTCAATTATGGCCATCAAATAATGCTATTTGGTTCTCTTAAAAAGTTGAGGTGAGTGATACTTTTAACTTATGGCATTATAGCACTCTTAATTTGTTTTAGATTTATTTTCAATATTTATTTAACTGTTCTGTGAAATCATTTGTTGAGTCTTTATTAGAAAAGAGAACAAAAGGTTGTAAATTATGTATATTGTGTCCTCTCCAGATATATTCAAGCTCCTGGAAATGTTTTCAGTAAACTGTAGTTTACAGTAAACCCTGGTTTTCTTAAAACTTCATAATAGAAAAGAGTTAGACCTCTAAAAGTGACTCCACCCTACAGTATTGGTCAAATAGCAGTAATGTAGCCACTAGCCTTGATGATATATATTTTGTCCCATACATATTATAATACATATTACATTTGACATTTTATATCATAAAAGTTCTAGAAGTATTATTTGGATACTATTGGGTGACAGATACTCTGTGAGATTAAATTCCATTAAATCACATATCATCACTGACATTGATTCATTATTATAAAATAGAATTACAAATTGTTTTCAAATAGAATTACATTCAAAGATCAAGGGTTGTTTTTGCAGAGTGCCACTGAGTGGGTTTAACCCATAGCAACCCTGAGCCCAACAGAGGGGTTAGAATTCCACAATTCAATCCATTTAACAATTTAAACTACCGGTATAATTTGTGGTGATCCCCTGTTTTACTGTAAAGAGCTAGAGTTAGAACAGAGGAGGTTAGTCTTGCAGAAGTTATCGGCCTGTGATATCAAATCAAAACCAAATGCTTTATCTGTCTCTGAGTGGCTCTCATTGCCACAGGATAGAGTCTGACTCATAGAAATCCTACCAGACAAGGTAGAACTGCCCCTGTGGATTTCTGAGATTGTAACGCTACGGGAATAGAAAGCCTCATCTTTCTCCCACAGAGTGACTTTACCACTATGCCACTGGGACTCCTGTGGGTGGCTCGTGAGTTTGAACTGCTGATCTTGCCATTAGCAGACCAGTGCTTCCTGGTAGCACCAACATGGCGTTTTAAAAAAGCCCACTACCATGGAGTTGATTCTGACTCACGGCTACACTATACGGGGTTTCTAAGGCTGTATTTATGAGAGTTAATAGCTACAGACTTCTGTGGAGGATGGCTGGTGGGTTTGAACCACTGACTTTATTTATTTTTAAAATGCTTTTATTAGGGGCTCCTACATCTCATCACAATCCATACATTCCTCCAGTGTGTCACGCACATTTGTCTATATGCCATTATCATCATTTTCCAAGCACTGTCTTCCTACTTGAGCCCCTGATATGTTACCCATTTCTTCCTGTTCCTCACCCTCTGTCCCTCATTAACCCTTGATAAGTTATAGATTATTTTTCCATATCTCACATCATTCTCCATCATCCCTCACCCATTTTTTCTGTTATTCATCCCTGTGGGAGAGGGTTCTAGATTGATCCTTGTTATTGATTCCCTCTTTCTCCCCCCACAACCTCCCCTAGTCCTTGTGGTATATCTACTCTCCTTGTTGACCCTGAGAGGTTTATGTTTCCTGGATTCCATGTGTAATGGGCTTTTATCTGTAGCAGTGTGCATGCTCTAGTCTAGTCCAACTTGGGAGGTAGAATTTCAGTCATGATCATTGGGAAAAGGAAGCACCAAGGAGCTAGAGGAAAGTTGTGTGCTTTATCAGTGCTATACTGCATCCTAACTGGCTCATCCCTTCCCTGTGACCCCCTCTGTGGGGAGATGTCCAATCTCTACAGATGGATATTGGGTCCCAATTCCATGACCCCTCCAATTCACCTTGGATATGGTTTTATTCTGGGTCTTGACTTAGATGCCTGATACCTGATCCTATCCAGACATCACACAGGCTGGAATGCTTCTTCATGGGCTTTGTTGCTTCTGAGCTAGATGGCTGCTTGTTTATCTTCAAGCCTTTAAGACCCCAGATGCTTTATCTTTTGATAATTGGGCACCATCAGTTTTCTTCACCACATTTGCTTATGCACCTATTTTGGCTTCAGCGACCATGTTGGGAAGGTGAACATTACAGAATGCCAGATTGCTTGTGTTAAGGGAGTTCTTGAGTCGAGACCCAATGTGAACCACTGACTTTAAACAGCTTTGTTTGGTTGTCATTGTTAGGTACATTGAGTGGGTTCTGACTCATTGCAATCCCTTTGTATAAAAAAAATGAGATACTGTCTGGTCATATGCCAGTCTAATAATTTTGATGTTTGAATTCATTGTTAGAGCCAATGTGTTAATCCAGCTCTTTGAAGGTCTTCCTCTGACCCTCTACTTTACCAAACATGATATCCTTTGCAAGGGACTGGTCTCTCTGATTACCCACCCAAAGTAAATTCCACCATCTTCAATTCTTAGGAGCATTTTAGCTTTACTGCTCTGTACCGCTTCCAAGACAAGTGTGTTTGACAAAACTGCTTTTCTTTATGTGATAGGTAGGTTTACTGTGCCAATGAAGAAATGTAGGATTAACTGTAAGGTGGAAAGATAAATGGCTCGGTGAGCTTTACTGTTCCTTTTCTCTTGCTATCATCAGCCTAGTGTGTGACTACTTTGCTTTTTCTGTGCTTCCATTTGCAAGCTACACTACCTGTGGGACGCCTAATCTGTGGACTATGTCGCTATAAATTGAGGTTCCTTTAAGACCTGCTTTGCCATACTACTGGAATATTCATCTCTTGAGCTGGGGACTGTCAGACCCTATCATTGGGCTGACTATTGGTGACCTGCCTCACTGTTTCCTGCCTGTGGCCAGATAGCCTGGATTGCTCTACAGAGGACTATCCAGTGGTTCTCAAGACTTGAAGGACTGCCAGTGTACTAGCTGTCTCACGGTAGTGAGTTGCACTGAGCCATTTGTACTGTTTTATAAATTAGTTAACTGTTTCTTTATTATCTTATCTATCTATCTATCTCATCTATCTATATCTATTAGTGTCCTGTTTTGTTTCTCTAGAGAATCCTGTCTATCATACTCCCTAAAAAATGCAGCATGTGAACAGATTTTAAACATTGTACACATTCCTTTTAGCCTGCATTCTGAAAGGGAATGTTATTTCTATTTCAAAGAGTTTTGCTTCTGTGCTGGTAAAAGAATAAAGACAAAGAAAACCATCTATATCCTTGACTAACCCTGGCAGGGCTGTGGTGGCTACTTTTTATAAACATGATTGTTTTGAAAGGATAACTAAGTGATGAAATCTACTCAGAGACTCTTTAAGTATTAATCACATTCAACCTTCATTGGTAAATTTCATACTAGGACAAGTAGCTTTCTTAGATATTAAATAAAGAGATAAGACAATAAGGCAACCTTATTGAAATTTTCATATATCATTTTTATTATTTAATACAAACAAATTAGCTACTCAAAAAAATCGATAAAAATGTTTTAGAAATAATAGTAAAAACTATTACTATTCTCTACAATTTTGTAATAATCCTTAGAAAGATGGAGGGGCTTAATATATCTGAGGAGGTTGACATTAGATCTAAATTGAAATTCCATTCTGAATTAAAATTTTCATTTTACATTTCTCAAGAAAACAAGCCAGCCTTTTTTCTTGTCAAGGTGTTATAGTTCTAACAAGGAAAAAAAGAAGAATCATAATCTCCACCCTAGGTGAAATTTTTTATTTGTTTATTTCCCCCTCTTTTTTTTAACCATTCAAAAATGTCTTTTATTACATATGGGGTTCCGCCCATCATGTCCTTAATCTCTCCATACACAGGCAAATTTAAGGATACTGTTTAATACATTTGAACTTGCTAACCTGATCATTGCCTAGAGAAGGGATATGTATCCCTAAAAGCATGCTTACGCAGGAGGCCACCAAGAACATGAAGATGGTCATGATAGACAGACTGTCCTCCATCTGAACCTTCATTCACCACCATTCGGTAACCCTTGTTCAGGCCCAGATCAGCTGCATATTTCTTGCCAACAACCATTAAATGCCCAAGGAGACTTTCATTGTCATCTTCTGCAACAGAAGTCTGGGAGATGTATTTCTTAGGTATCACCAAAAAAATGTGTTGGCACTTGTGAGGAGATGTCATGAAAAGCAAGGTACCGGTTGTCCTCAAAAATGATTTTGGCTGGGATTTCTTTGCGGATTATCTTGCCGAAGATTGTGTCGCTGCCAGGGCGCACGACCTGAGCCTTGGTGATCTCATCAGCCATCTCAGCCTCCCTCCTGCGCCACCGCCCCGGGCGCGGCTGGGGAGCAGGCAGCAGCCTATTAATTAGGCAGAAGCCGGCCTGTTTCCCCTTTCTAACTGCTGCTGGAACCACTAGGTCAATTTGTATGAGCTGTTGTCACTTTTCCTCAATCAGTTTTCCATTTCAAGGATTTCATCCAGAATGGCCAAGTCTACTTTCAGTCTACAGACCACCCTATCAGAATGTTTACATTGCAACCTTTAGAAAGGGTTACAAAGAAAAAGAAATGATCCCTTTACAAGATGCATCAGGAGATAAGGAACTGATGCTTTGCTGTGAATTATTAAAATGGCTTGTGATTTCCTTTTGAAAGGGTTTTAACTAGGTTTGTGAAAATGCCTTTTGCGTTTTCTTCCTTTCCTTCCATTTCTATTGATATGAAACCATCACTCTTGGTTTGTTTTGCCAAATAAAAGCTGACAGCTTTATTTTTTCTTTTACAACAGAGGATTCTTGGCATCTTCTCTTAAGGTGTCATGTTTCTTTAGCCCATATTTTTTCAAATACTCCTTCAATGAAATCTTTTGATTTATTTTCTAATGGAACATCCACCTATGGCTTCCACTCTGACGCAAGGAAAGAGAAATGAGTTACAATTCTGATGCTGGGAAGACTCCAGACCCCATTGTTGGTGTGAGTGTGGGAGCTTACTCACTACGCCTCTCCTGGGGCTGCAGTAGCTTGTATCCCAGTAGGGATGGGTTTTGTTGAGCCGTGTTGATGTCACTGGAGGGGTCATAGAATCTGGCAATATTAACATATCAAGCTGACTGACATTTTCCTACATTCTGTATGTGTCTCTTTCTTGATGTTTAAAATGATTTATTCTAGAAACTCTAGGAGGCTTCTCTTAACTGCTTCTTTCACTAATTACTTTATTGTTCTGTTTCCACATGTCCCAAAGAAACGAAAAAATGCATCTGAGAACGATTTTTTTCTGTGGTTTCTTCTATGAGTTGAGAGGTGCGATTAAAAAACTTGGCTATTGTCATCTTTAATGCAGACATTTTCCTCCAGAATTGCACAGCCAGTTTGGTTACTCCAAATCAGAGGAAAGAAGAGTTTTTATTTAGAAAGTGAAGAGCTGTGGTAAGGGTCATGGTTCTACATTGGGCTGTGACCCACGTGCTCAGCAGTCTGAAAGCATCAGCACCTCCCGGAGACAGACGAGGCTTTCGACGCCTGCTGAGAGTGATAGTCTTCTGAACCTCCAGGGGGCCCAGGGGACCTTCTTGCTGGAAAGCTGCTCCTGGATATAAAGTTCTTCTTTGTACAAAAATGAGGGTCACTGGTCTGTTTCTCTAGGCAACCCAGCCAAACCACAAAAGGTATTCCAGCGAGGAGAGCACAGCAGTGCAAAACAAATGGTCTTTGTGGTGTCCTTTTTGATGGCAGAATACATAGAGACTATCTATATATCTATATATAGCTTTGACTTTGGAATTTGCTTTTTGGAGTCAAGTATAGATGTTTGATGTTAACCCACATTTCGGGGTCATCACAGGAAGCAACTGTTGACCATCAGCAGAAAACCAATTCATTAGGTTCATTAAGCCTTTGGTTACTCTCAGGATGTCTTTGTTGACTAACGAGACAGGAGGACCAGGCTTTTAATCACTAAGAGGTACACAAGAAAAGGTGCTTAGTATTAAGTGGTCTCTTTATACACTTTATGCCATCCACATACATCCTGTCTACTTAGAGCAATGTAGCAAGTTATAAAAATCCCCTACTCAGGATGTGAAGGAATCGCACTATAATACCCTCTAGTGTTAGGAGGAAAAATAGAGATGGTTGAGAAGGGAACTCTTTTCCATCAGCACCATGGCAGGTGACAAGCGACTGTAATTAATTTGGGGGAATATTTGATTGCACATCAGAATACGTGTGACAGAAGGCACACATCCATTATCGGTTAGTTGTTCTGCATCCTGGAAATCCCGGGAGGAGCCCTGGTGGCGTAAGGTGTATGCGCTGAGCTGCCACCCGCCAAGTTGGTGTTGGAAACCACCAGCAGCTCCGTGGGAGAAAACTGGATCCTCGATGCTTGGAAACAAACTCACAGGGCAGTTCTGTCCAATCTTGGAGGGTCTCTCTGAGTCAGTATTGACTCGATGACAGTGAAGGACTAGTTCTTGGAAAATAGTTGATTTGGGGCTGATTAGAATCTAAGGTTTTGAAACATTTAAAAAATCATTTTGCTGGGAGTTCATACAACTCTTATCACAATCCATACATACATCTATTGTATGCAAAGCATAATTGTACTTTTGTTGCCATCATCATTCTCAAAACATTTCATTTCTACTTAAGCCCTTGGTCGTAGCTCCTCATTTTCCCCTTCCCGCCTGCTCTCTCATCCATTATGAGCCCTCAATAATTTATAAATGATTACTTTGTCATATCTTACACTGTCCAATGTCTCCCTTCACCCATTCACTGTAGATCCTTGTTATCAATTCCTCCTTTCTACTCCACCTTCCCTCCCTCCTGGTATCACCACTTTCACCAATGGTCCTGAAGGGATCATCTCCCTGGATGTCCCATATTTCTGCTTTCTATCTGTACTAGTATACATCCTCTGGTCTAGCCTGATTGGTAAAGCAGAACTGGGATCATGATAGTGGAGGGGAGGGTGGGGGAAGTGTTTAAGAACTAGAGGAAGGTTGCATATTTCATTGTTGCTGCACCGTAGCCTGACTGGCTCATCTCCTCTCCGCGACCCTTCTGTAAGAGGCACTGCAGAATTGGGAAATGGACCCTGATTGAGACACATGCAATATTCTATATAGACAAGCTGACAGGACTAGTTTCAGACCTTTGACAGACAATCAGGGTATTACTCATGTCCATGAGCTCCCGCCAAACCCAAACCCAACACATTGCCATGGGGTAGATTTTGACACATAATAGCCCTGTAAGTCAGAGTAGAACTGCCCCATGGTTTTCCAAGACTGTAACTCTTTACAGGAGTAGAAAGTCTTTGTTTTTCTTGATTTTTTGGAGGGGCACATCACTGCCCTCTGGTGGTCGTGGGAGCTACCCAGCGCTGCTCCTGAGAGCCGCCGCTGGATTTGAACCACCAAGCCCGTGGGCCACAGTCCCACACTCAACCACT
Source organism: Nesogale talazaci (assembly GCA_004026705.1). NCBI lineage: Eukaryota > Metazoa > Chordata > Mammalia > Afrosoricida > Tenrecidae > Nesogale > Nesogale talazaci. The sequence continues at coordinate 40,980 of PVJH01008072.1, read as the reverse complement.
TATGCCACCGGGGATCAGTCAAGTCTTTGATTTTCTAACATGGAGGATTGGAGGGTTCCAAACTCCTGATTATAGCTAGTAGTGCAATACTTCAACCACTACCACACACGGGCACACCCAAAACGGGCATCGTATGCCCCCTCCTTAATTGACTAAGGAAGTGGTGATAATAATACACCTGCAAACAGCTCTTACCTGAGGGTAAATCTGAGCTCATTCCCAGGTAATGTACAGAAGGAGTTCAATGGAAACTACATCTATGTGGATTTAGGAATTTTCCTATAAACCGTCCACCACTTTCTGCCATTTTGTGGTACCATGTTTGTTTGCATGCTGCTATGGTGCCCAAAGGTGTATGACCGCATTTGAAACTCCAGCAAGGTTACTCAAGGCAAACAGGTTTTAATGGGATGGCCAGCTTAGGAACAGCTGACAAAGAATTCTTAGAGGAATTAGGCACTGAGAACCCTATGAATGGTAGTAGAACATTGTCAGCTACTGAAAAGGCCATGTTAGCAGCTGGGTACTGTAAAATGTAGTGGTGAGAGATGAGCCCTGAGGTTGGAAAGCACTTAAAAAATCACTGAGATCGAGTCACATCAAAATAGCCAGCCATAGTGACATGGGGGCATAAAACTTTCACGGCCTTCATTTGGTGAGGGGATGCAATTCAAAGTGAGAAGTAGCTGCAGACATCTATTAATAATTGGAATTTGGAATGTAACAAAGTATGAATGCTGTGAAAGATGGATATCCTAGACTTTGGTGAGCTGACATGGATTGGTATTGGCTATTTGAACCAGAAAGTCATATTGTTTACTCTGCCAGAAGTGAGAAATTCAAGAGGAATGGTGTCTCATTCGTCGTGTAAAAGGACATTTCAAGGTCTAGTTAAAAATCTAGCTTGATGTTCAGTCTGTGTGTGATAGAATAGCATCTGTCTGCATACAAAGAAATTCAGTCAATACAATTATTGTCCAAATTCATGCCTAATCATTAAAACTAGTGATGCAGAATTTGAAGAATTCTGTCAGTATCTTCAGTCTGAAATTGATTGGACTAGCAATAAAGAGGAATTGGTCCTTTTTGGCTATTGGAATGCAAAAGTTGGAGACAAAGAAGAAGAAATGGTAGTTGGAAAATATGGCTCTGGAGATAAAAATGAAGCTGGAAATCACATGATAGAATTTTTCATGGTTAATAACTTCTTTATCATCAAAACTTTTATGATGACGATTACACACATGGGCTTCTCCAGATGGACTAAATAGGAATCAAATTGACTATGTTTGTGGAATGAGATAATGGAGAAACCCACTATTAGTAGCTAAAATGAGGAAAGGGGTTTACCATCAATTGCTCTTTTGTAGATTCAAATTGATTGTTAGCATGTGCCTACTCCAAGCCATGGTACTCTCAATGGCCACATATGCACTTGACACTTGAATATCGAATAAGGAAGACTGAAGAAGAATTGATGCATTTGAAGTATGGGGTTTGAGAAGAATATTAAAAGTACCATGGACTGGTAAAAGGACAAAAACATGTGTCTTGGACGAAGTAAAACCAGAGTGCTCTGTAAAGGCAAGGATGGTGAGACTTCACTTTAAAAACCTTGGAGATATCGTCAGGAGAGACCAGGCTCTGGAGAAGGACACCATGCATGGTAAAGTAGAAAGGCAGTGAAAAAGAGGAAGGCCGATGGATTGATACAGTGGCTTCAACAATGGGCCCACGCACAGGGATAATTGTTTTGCACAAGCACACAGTGGTTCGGAACTGACTCAACACCTAACAAGTTCAAGTTGAAGACAAAACAAATCTTGAGTATCTTCCACCTGAATTTTGAAAATATCTCAAGATTAAATTTGACTTGTTGAACACGAATAATGGAAGACCTGACTCATTGTGGATGACATAAGAACTACAAGAATGCTCTTTCCATCTCCAGCCACGATAGGAAGAAGAGCCACTGCCGCCGTGTCCGCGCGTCTGCAATGGATGGTCCTGTGGGACTGCTCTAGTTTCCTGATCAAGAGGAACAAGCAGACGTACAGCATCGTGTCCAATAACCCGAAAGCCCGCAACTCCTTCCGCTACATGGGCTGATCCACCGTAAGATCGTGGGCGTTGAGCCCGCCGCCGACGACAAGGGGGTGGTGGTGGTCCTGAAGCGGAGGTCAGGTCAGTGGAAGCCAGCCACCTCTTACGTGCAGACCACCTTCAACAAGAACGCCAGGGCCACGCTCAGCAGCATCCGGCACATGATCCGCAAGAACAAGTACCGGCTCGACGTGCGCGTGGCCGCCATCCGGAGAGCAAGCGCCATCCTGCACAGCCAGAAGCCCGTGATGGTGAAGAGGAAGCGGACTCGCCCCACCAAGAGTTCCTGAGTGCCCCCCTGCCCCAGAGCAATAAAGAGAGCTGCCCTCCAAAAAAAAAAAAAAGCTACAAGAAGAAAGCAAAAGGTCATTAGAAAGGCAAGAAGGAAAATAATGATCTCCCATGCAAGTACGAACCAGGCCTTACCCTGCTTAGCTTCCAAGATCAGACGTGGTATGGCCATAGACAGAAAGTAATGATCAAAGTGGGTATTAAGATTCTGAAACCTTGGGGCTGAGTCCCGGTGGCGTAGTGGTTGTGCGCGGGACTGCGGCCCTCTGGGCTGGAGGTTCAATTTCAGCTCACAGGAGCAAAGGCTGGGCCTCCTACTCCCACCACCTGAGGGCAGTGATGCCTAAAAAAACTAAAAAAAAAAAGATTCTGAAACCGTTTTCTTCATTGTAACATAGTGTGGTAGTTGGATAGTTTCCTGTCAACTGGAAGATATATAAAAATGTAGGGGTGATCAATCAAGTCACAGCCTGATGGTGCTTCCTTGTGGGTGTGACCTTCTCATAAGGACACCCTGGGAACCTCCCCCTTTCTCTCTGTCTTCACCTTCCTGCAGGCTGACCCCGAGAGTTTCTAGAGCCACGGTCTTGGATCCACATGACTTTGCACTCATTGGCCTGTAATCTTCATTCTGCATCATGGCATGTGGCTGCACCATTCTGAAGAGGGACTTCCAGGCTTGCGTTGGACTAGGGTGGTATGTTTTCTTGACATGCAATTATTTCTTGACATAAAGCTCTTTCTTACACATATAAGATGTCACTGGACTTACTCTCTAGGCAACTTGGTCTCATAGTAGTAGCTAATGTCAAAGAGAGAGGTCAAACAAAAGAGTTGAACAGAAAACTTCAAAGGCAGCTTGAGAAGACAAAGTAAACCTTCTTGTTGAAATGCATAAATACCTAGCGTTAGAAAACCAGAAGAGGAGGACAAGTTCAGCATATCTCAAGCTGAGACAAGTGAAGAAAAATTCTAGTCTCTGGTTACAATATCAAAAGTTTCTATAAGTAAAATAGGGAATGATGCAGGGAGCACCAAAAGAAGATAGAGGGGGAGGGGGGGGAAGGATGGGCTTGAACTGATTGTGATAATGTGTGTAGGAAAGGGTACCCTTGAAACGGATTTATTACAAAACTATGTATTTAAATAGTTCTACAAAACAACCTTATCACCTTCAATGTACTCTCAATTACACTTAATACATTTGTCATATCTGTGATTCCATTCTTGGAAACATTTTCCTTTTTTTTGGAAACATTTTTCAAACTCCTCTGTTTGTATGGCTGACAGGAGTGCCTTTTTTTTTTCTTCTGCATCATTAAGTAACTGTTCTTTCATGTCCTTCTTCATTCAAAGAAACAAAAAGAAGTTGTACAGTGTGAGGTCAGGGGAGTAAGGTGCATGGGCCAAGAGAGGCATGGTGTTTCTTGCCAAAAACTTGTACACTGAGCAGGTGCATTTTTGTGACAAAAGAAGTTCCCTGTCTGCCACAAATCAGGCCTTTTTTCTTGCATAGTGTTGCCCAATCTTTTCCGAACCTCTATATAGAAACCTTGATTAAGAGTCTGACCTGGTGGAATGAATGAACTTCAAATCGCTATCCCCCTCACATTAAGAAAGAAGGAAGGAAGGAAGGAAGGAAGGAAGGAAGGAAGGAAAGGAAGGAAGGAAGGAAGGAAGGAAAGAAAGAAAGAAGTAACATCTCAATCTTTGGTTTCATTTGTTGAGCTTTTTGGGAGGCGTGAGATGACAATGGCGTCTTCCGTTGGCTTGATTGATGTTTGGGGTTCTAAGACTAATACCATGTCTTGCCACAAGTAATGACCTTGGGAAAAAGTCTGGGTTGCTTTGGAGCTGTTCTTTTAAAGCATGGCGTATTTCCACGTGACACTCTTTTCCTGGTCAGTCAGAACAAGAGAAACAAATTTCGTAGTGACCCCTCATATTCCCAAATCTTCCACTAAAATATGCTGAACCAAGCTCCAAAATAGTACCGATAACTTTCCCATCTCTTCAATGGTCTGAGGTTGATCTTAAAGCACATTGCATGAATTTTGTCAATATAATCATCCATTCAGGATGTTGATGAATGTCCAGAATGAAGTTTGTCATCAATCAACATTTCACCTTTTTTGAAACAAGAAAACCACTTGTACTCTTGAGTTTTTCCCATAGAGCTTTCCTTATAAGCTGTGTTCAACATCACAACAGTTTCCATATCATTTTCTCCTGAGCAGGAAACAAAACTTCACAGTCACATGCTGTTCTATTAAATTGTCTATCACACACAAAAAAAAACATGGATTGAGGGAAACTACTGTGACAAAAAAAGGAAAAGAAAAGAACAATCACTGTGATAAAAAAGAACTTTCCCAGGTAATGCCATTGAGTATACCAACTCAAAACAAGTTGCTGGATGCTTGCCCAGCAGGAAAAATGTGTACTTTGAAATTTCAGCCCAGCAAAGTTTTTTTTTTTAAACCACATTTGTTTGTTTGTTTTCGTACTCTCATATTCTACTTTTTAAAATGTTTGAATGCCCACTAACTCATTTTTATATTATTATTCTATGTATTCCTTTCATATTGTTTTTTAACTCAATAGCTTTGAGATATATTTTACATATCATATACTTCCATTGTTCAGTCATATTTTAAAAGAATTGTAAGAATGAAATAATATATTTGACAAATATATTAAATGTAATGAGAGTATTTTGAAGGGGATAAGACTTTTGTAAAAAAATTAAGTACATAGCTTTAAAAAATTTTGTATTTTGGGGGGTACCCTTCATATGATCCAGAATCAATAAAACTGAAGGAAGAAATCCAACTTCCACTGAAAGCATTAGCAACAAATACGATTTCAGGAACTGACAGAATATTGACTAAGATATTTCAACACATTGATGAAGCACTGAAAGCACGCATTAATCAGTGCCCTGAGCTAGATGTGCTCTATTTTTGTACCCATTCAAAAAATAATGACCCAGAATGTGGAATTCATCATTTAATATCATTAATATCACATGTAAATAAAGTTTGTCTGATGATCATTTAACAATGGTTATGGCAGTGTATTGCCAGAAATTCAGTTTCAATTCAGAAGATGACATGAAACAAGGGATATTATTGCTAATGTTAGAGAGAGATAGGCTCAAGTCAGGGAATATAAGAAAATTTTTACTTGTGCTTTATTGATTATTCAAAAATATTTGACCCTATGGTTCATAGCCAACTATGGATCACATTGAGAACTCAATTTTCAGAACACTTCTTTTTCTCATGCTGATCTGTTCATGGATCAAAAAGCAATTATTCAAACAAAGCAAAGGGATATTGTGTAGTTTAAAATCAAGAAAGTTGTACATCAGGATTGTATACTTTCACCAGAATTATCCAATCTATATGCTTATCAATTACTCAAGTGTATATGAAGAACAGCATGGCATCATGATTGGAGGAAGACTTAATATCCTGCAATATGCAGATGGCACAAACTACTTGCTGTAAGTGAGAAGGACTTGAATCTCTTGCTGATGAAGACCAAGGATTGCCGCTCAATTTAAAGACAATCAAATATTCACCACTGGATTGATAGGTAACATTATGATGAGTGGAGGAAAGACTGAGGTATCAAGGATTTCATTTTGCTTGCATTGACAACCAATGCTCATGGAGGCAATGTGCAAGAAATCAAATGATGCACTGCTGTACAAGACATCTTTAAAGTGTTAAAGAGCAAGGTGTCACTTTGCAGACCAAAGTGCAGCTGACCCAACTTAAATTTTCAATCACTTCATATGCATGTAAAAGTTGGAGATTGAATAAGCAAGACAGAAGAATAATCTGTGAATTTGAATTATAGTGCTGGAGAAGAATATTGAAAGGACTATGAACTACCAAAAGACCAAAGGGATCTATCTTGAAAGAAGTACAGCCAGAATGCCCCTTAGAAGAGAGGAGAGGGAAACTTCATCTCACCTAAGTAGGATACTGAGGAGAGACCAGTCCCTGGAGAAGGATAGCATGCATAGTAAAGTAGAAGGTGAGTGACAAAGAGGAAGACTCTTGACAAGGTCACCTGATGCATCAGCCCAGCAATTGGTTCAAGCTTAGCAACAGTTATGAGATGACGCAGCACCAGGCAGTGCTCTGTTCTGTTGTGTAGACGATTGCTATAAGTCCAAACCAACAGAGTGACACCTAACACCAACAACTATAGTCTCAGCCCACAACATGGGACTCGGAATTTAAGCTCAAACACAGTAACTAAAAGCCAATTTCTCTCACCTCTTTGAAGATAGAAAGGACACAACACAACCTTTATTCCAAAAGAAGATAGGTGATTTAACATATCTTTGGCTCTGTTCATGAACTCCCCCAACCCCCCCTACCCCGTATCCTATTGAGCCCATTTCAATTCATTAGCAACCTTGGAGGTCAGAGAGGAACTACCCCAAAGAGTTGCACTCTTTCTGCCATGGAGAAGCCGAAGGGTATAATCTACAACCGCTCAGGTAGTGAGTAGCTTAGTGTGTTTCCTGCTGTGCCACCAGGACTCCTGTTTTTCTCTCTAGAGAGAAAAACTAAGTAATCACGTTAAAGTATAAGCAGTCCCTTGATGACAAATGAAATCTATTTTTAAGTATGTCTTTAAGGTGATGTGGTGGGTAAGCTAAACAGGTGAAAAGATTCATATTTAGTTTTACTTTATTGTAAGTAATATCTTGAATGATTTGAAAGCTTCATATGTCTCAAGTGAAGGTGATTGTAATGAAGAATTAAGGAAGGGTAGTGTTTGTTCGGGAACCTTGGTGATGTGGGGGTTCCAAGTTGGGTCTGTGAACTTCAAGGTCAGCAGTTTGAATCGACCAGCCAATCCTTCAGAGTAAGAGGAGACTTTCTGCTACATCTTCGTGGCTCCAGAAACCACAAAAGGCAGTCTACTGAATCACTGAGTCAGAACTGATGCCACGGCAGTGAGTCTGGTCTAGTTTTTGTAGAGTTTGTCTCAATAATTTCAAAGTGAGGGAAAATATGCATGCCATTAATAAACAAGTACCAAATGTCTGTAAGTTAAACTTTGCAATCCAGAAACTGCCTGTAATTGAAAATCACAATCCTTTCATTCATTATTTTATTTGTTGTGGGGTGGAATGAAGTGAATTTTTGACACTAGGGACTTGTGGCACAGAATAGTAAGTGCTAACCTAGACGTTTTCTAGTCTGTAGTTGTTTTAGGACACTGTGCAGCATGGGGGTGGATTCAAACTACGGATCTTTTGGTTTTCTCTCAAGTATTTAACCACTGGGACTCTTTGTCATTATTTTGAAAGCTCATGAGAACCAACAGGCTGTTGAATTATTTAAAAATTATTTAAAAGTTGAGAATTATTGCTCAAAAATCTACTTAATACTTTGTACTTATGGTACTCTTTTATGTGCTAGTAATGTCTCTACTTCCCAGGAATTGATTTTAAAAAAAGAATTGCATTTCCCACCTATTCAGAATATCTGACTTTTATTGGTTCATAAACATTTATTAAGCAACACTACAAATAAAGCATCGTACCAGAGAAGTGGAAAATATAGATAATTTAGGCTCTAAAATACATTTATAGAGTGGTGAATATGGAACAAAGTAAGAAATGGTACACCTTGCTTTCAAATGAGAAAGGTCTCCATGAAAAGAAGTGGCATTTGAACAAGTTAATGAAAGATAGGTAAAGATAGGTGATATATGAAAAAAAATTTATGATCCTTGTTCTAAAGGTAAAAATTCAAGATAGACTGCAGAACCCACAATTTGTTATTTTATGCTTGCATTAAATAAATTAATTATGAATTATTTGTAATAACATGGAAAGACATTATGGCAATATTAATCAGAAAAACAAATAAATTATATTTTATAAAATTATATCATACAATATAAAATTATATAAAATTTATGCACTTATATAAAATTTGCATTGAAAGCTACTTAAGAAAAAAATTACTTTAAGCATATTAAATATTCCCAACAGTTGTCCTTGATTTTTTTTGGTTACAGTTTTTAATTAAACAGTAGGTTGAGGTTTATATGTTGGATGATCAATTTTGTTTTTCTTTGTTTAACAGTTTACAATTCAATAGTTCAATCATTTGGAAACTGATTGTAGTAGCAAATATACAATTCTTCTGGATGTGAATGAACTATGGAATGATTTGATATATATATATATTTATCTCTATTAATAAAAGAAAAACAAAGAAAAAAGAATAGTTGTACTGCCCCGCTGGGTTTTCTGAGCCTTTCATTCTTTACTGAAGCAGTTTCCCTGCAGATTAAGATTTCAGTGCAAAGCCCACTAGAGATACATATTTGTGCTTAGAAGTCACCATGATGATCTCCACAATATCCTTCTAATTCATCTTCTATTAGGCAACACTAAGATAGTTTTATGGGATTGTCTTTATCCCTCTTCTCCTGATATACCCATTTAAAAATCTAGTCAATACAGCACCACTCCCTTCCCCTGCAATTGCTTCTGGTAACCTAGATTTAAAGTTTTTCACTAAGACTTGACATCAATCTAATTTGTTTACATTTCAATCATATTTCTACAGCATAGTGAATTTTCTGTTAGTTGGTAGTGAGTTTTCTTTTAGTTGATCGTGAATGTACTAAACATTCTTCTAATGAAATTTCACGTACCTTCCATTATCACCTATATATACTGATAACTCCCAAATCATTTTAAGCTTATGATTTTTGGAATCTTGTATACAACTTCCCCTGTAAATTTTCACTTATTGGTCCCAGAAGTGTGTCAAATCAAATACGTTCTAAATACAGTAAACATTTTTTAATCCTCACCCTAAAGAGTAATCACAGCTGATTGGCCTATCCACTTGTCAGATGGCTTGAATTCATCAAAGCTTTCTTCTTTCTTACTGCCAGTGGACTCATATTCACTTAATTAATAATTTGTATTTTATGTTTTTAGAATCATTTACCTTTTTTCAAACCTACTGCCATTTCCTTTATTCAAATCAACAACCTTTCTTGTTAAACCGGGTGAACTAGAGAAGCAAACTCATAGTCACTCATATGTGTATAACAAAGAGATGTCTATAAAAGAATAACTTTATATTAAGAAAACATCCCAGCCCAGTCCAGATCAAGTCCATAAGTCCAATATTAGCCCCGATGTCCAATATCAGTCTGTAAATTCCTCTTCAGACTCACACAAACATGCAAGCATAACGAATGCAGGAAGATCACAGCCTAAACTTCTATCAAACTTCTGAGAAATTCTGCAGGTGCTTAATTAAAAAAAATTTTAAGCAGAAATGTTTTAGTTCTTTACATTTTAAAAATTATATATTTGATAGGGTTTACTTTTCAGATCATCAACTTTATGCTAAACAGCTTAACTACTAATCAGCCCCCCAGATAATTTGCCCTTCACCCACTCCTTGATTTCTCTTCTCCCTCTATAATCTTCTATTTCACCCAATTTAGTACTAGTCAATAGTCTACTTCATTGTTGTTTTATCTTCCCTCTTTAGCCCTCCAAAATTTGGTCCTTTTGGTGTGCAAGTCTTGATCTTGGCTTTCCCCCCCCTCTCTTTTTCTCTTAACAGTGATCTCATAATGTCTGCCTTGTTCTGATTGGCTAATCGCACTGAGCACAATGTCCTCCATGGAGCACTGGGCACATAGTGGTTGTATCTTGGGCTGCTAACTGCAAAGTACACAGTTTGAAACCACTAGCCACTCTTTGGGAAAAAGATGAAGTTTTCTACTCCTGAAAAGAATTACAGTCCTGGAAATCCTCAGGTCAGTTCTCTCCTGTCCCATAAGGTATCTATGAGTCAGAATCAGCAGTGAATTTTAGTGTTCTCTAGGTCCATCCGTGCCAGGTACTTCGTGCTTTTGCCTTTGCTGTTTTATGGATGCATACAAATCCAGTGTATGGATGTCCTAAAGTTCCTGTATCCATTCTACTACTGGTGGGAATTTAGGCTGTTTCCGTATCTTTGCTATTAGAATAATGTTGTGATGAACATGAGTGTGCATTCTTCTACCCATACGATAGGTTATATATCCAACTGTGGGATTGCTGGGTTTACGTATTGAATCTCTATCCCCGGTTGTTTGAGCTAGCGCCATATTGTCTTCCACAATGGGAGCGCATAGTCATATTCCCACCAGCAGTGGATGAGGTTTACAATCTCTCTGCAGTTTCTCTAGCATTTGTTATTGTGTGTGTGTTTAAGCTTGATTGTGGCCTAGTGGGTTTTGAATGGGAGGTTTACCAGAGGACTAGAAGTTTGAAACACCTAGCTGTTTCAAGGGAGAAAGATGAGGTTTTCAATTCCTGTAAAGGGTGAATATTTCATAAACTCGCAGATGCAGTTTTATCCTGTCCTATTGGGTCACTGTGAGCTGTGATTGACTCTCTGGCAGTGAGCCTTTAGTGAGCCATTGCTGGAAGAAGGTGGTATCACACCGTTGCTTTGATTTGCATCTTCCTGGTGGCTAGTGACAGTATCTCTTCATGTTTCTTAGCTATTTGGTGGTCATATTCCTTCGTTTCAAGTTCTTGGTCTGATTTTTCATTGGGTAAATTGTCTTTATTTCCCATTGAGTTGTGGAAGTTTTCTATAGATTTTAGAGATTGCTCTCTTGTTTGTTGTTTAGTTCTATAAAAAATTATACTCCATGGAGTCTCCTTTTACTATTTTGATACAGTCTTTTGATGCACAAAGGTGTCTTACTTTTTGTAGGTCCTATTTTGTCTTCAGCAGTGTCTGTTTTCTTTTTTTCCCAATGAGTTTACTGGGGGCTCTTACAGTTCTTGTAACATTCAATACATCATTTGTATCAAGCATTTTTTTACACATAATACCATATTCATTTCGAAATATTTTCCACTTGAGCCCTTGATATAAGCTCCTCCTTCTCCCTCCCTCCTTTTTTTAATGAATCATTTTATTGGGGGCTCAAACAACTCCCATTACGATCCATGCATACATCAATTGTATGCAGGCCACATTTGCACACTTATTGTCATCATCACTCTCAAAACATCCTCCCTCCACCCATGCACCCAGTATCAGTTCCCTACATTCCCCTTCCTCCCCCCAATGAACTCTTAGTAATTTATAAATTGTTATTATTTCCATACTGTACACTGTCCAATGTGTCCCTCCACTCACCTTTCTGTTGTCCGTGCCCCAGAGACGAGGCTACATGTAGATTGTTGAAATTGGTTCCTCCTTTCTATTCCTCCATCCTTCCACCCTCCTGGTATTACCACTCCTACTACTAGTCTTGAGGGATCATCTATCCTCATGTTTCCAACTTCACTGTACATCCCCTGGTCTAGCTGGATTTGTGTGGTAGAATTGGGATCATGATAGTGGGTGGTAGGCAGCATTTGAGAACTAGAGGAAAGTTGTATATTTCATTGCTACTACCCTGTAACTCAACTGGTTCATCTTCTCCCTACAACCCCTCTGCAAGAGGATGTTGCTTCACTTATTGATGAGTTTTGGGTCCCCAATCTATACTCCCCTTCATTAATAATGATATAACTTTAGCTCATTGATGCCTGACACCAGATCCCTTCACCACCTTGTGATCACACAGGTTGGTGTGCTTCTTCTGTGTGGGCTTTATTGATTCTGAGCTGATGGCCACTTATTTACTCAAGCCTTTAAGACCACAGATGCTATATTTTTTGATAGCCAGAGACCATTCACTTTCTTTTACTCCAATTGGACCTACCTTTTAGGTTTATTCTCATTTGTGATCTTTATAGTTCCGAGATTTACATTTAACTTTTGTACATGGGCAAGCTGTGGGTCCCAATTACTCTTCTATGGAGTGTTATGATGGTGTAAAATATCATAGATGAAAGAACAGAGAAGCAGAAAAATAGAAGTCTTTTGCATCAGTTGAGGACATTGGGTGTTCTTCTCTTGCTCATCCTTTCTCTCTTCATAACCAGAAACATGAAGTATTTAGGAGATTTAATAAGACTGAGTTTTTACAACCTTACATTTCTGGTTAATAGAAACAAAGAGAAGGATAAGGAAGCAGAAATCAAACTCTGACTCTCAACTTAAATTATAGTCCATTGTTCACATGTGTACATTCCAAACTCTTCGAGGATAGAACATTGAATTTCTGTTTTTGTGGTTCCAGCAAAGATAGAACATTGAATTTCTGTTCTTGTGGTTCCAGCAACCCACAATGTGTCCCGAGAAAGCAATGCACTTGCAAATGAATATAGGTAAAGCAAGCAAAAGCTTTCTTCAGAATCTGAAATGATCGTTTCTAGAGGTTCTTGATGCCTATGTGTGTTTGTGTGTATGATGAAAACAAACCAATAAAAAGAAAAAACAAACTAACAACAACAGCAACAGCAACAATAAAATGTCATTACTATCAAGCTATTCTCACTCATGTGTGAGAGGGAGCTTAATCTCTGCCAGAACTGGTATTGAAGGAAGGTTGACTGGTGAAGGTGTCTAATCTAACTTTACTAAAACTCTTTACCAGACAAACAGCTAGGGCTATCCCATGCCAGACTTATGAATCACGCTCCATAACTCGTTGTTGATATGTGCTATCCCATCAACTTCAGCTCACAGTGATCCTATGAACTACCGAACAGAACTCTGCTTGGCCTTGGCCATCCTAACAAGCATTGCTATACTTGAGCCCACACCGGTAGCCAGTGTCAGCCTTCTTCATCTTTAACAAACATGAACCACTAGCTAGAATCACCAACCCATTTTCTCTGACGTTTTTGCCTGTGAACATTGGTGAGGAGTGAAAGTGTAGAGTTGATATGAGACATTTATCTATTAGCTGCTCTTCAAGAGAAAGTTGAGGCTATCTGTCCTCATAAAGATTTAGATCCTCACCAAAAAAAAAAAAAGAGATTTATGTTCTCTGAAACCTTACGAGTTGTTAGGAGCCAGTAACAACTCAATGGCAGCGGTTTGCTTTTTATGTCTTTCTGGTTTTTGGTAAATGAAACTCAGGATGGACAAATCTATAAGGATAGCAAGTAAAAAATGGATTTCAAGGAGGAGGAGCATGCAGAGGGGTTGGGGTTAAAAAAGAGATGTCAAGAAACCCAGGAAGAAATAGTATGTTTGAAAACTGATTATGGAAGCCATGGTGAAACTCTGCTTCATTGACTGTACAATGCAATGATATGACATTTGTGTTAATACCCAAGTAATAATAAACAAACAACAACAACAACAACAACAAGAAATAGAGATCCAGGAATGGGTTTTGAGCTTACACTAAATTCTGGCTTTAACTTTAGAACAATTGGTTCTTGCATGATGGCCATGCTTGCTACATGCCTTGAGGAAGGGAGCACAGAAGATATGGGTGCTATAGCAAAATGTGGTGAAGGAATTAGATGGTGCCTGGTGTCTGGGACCTTAAAGACTTGTTTCCAAGTAAGCAGTCATCTAAGTGAGATATCAACTTAGTCCACATGGAAGAAGGACAGCAACATCAGTCACGGGTTATAAAGCATATAATCTTAAGTTGAAGGAGGGATTAGAATCAGAACCTAATGTGTGAGAATCTGGTTTGCAGAAGACCAGGGGTTGATAGTGGAAACCCAAGTTCCCTCTGTGGAACTACGTAGGTGATAAACCTCTGGTGAACTCCCTCTATCAACAATTAAGGGATAGGAGGAGAGTAGTTACTAAACAGGGTGCATTAGAAAGTTGAGTATAAAAGATCCAAGGCATAAATTTGACTTGAATTTTGTCAGAAGATTCTCCCCGATGATGCATGCTGGACCTGATCTGGTTTCCAAAATTTTCTGTTTTCTTGGTTTGTATTGTTATGAGGGGCTATCTCAGTGGAGTTAGGTCACTGGAGATTACTCTCTTGAAGTTGTGCTATTTAGTTTTTCATTTATAGGTATATGAACCTTGACAAACCTATCCAGATAGCAAGTACAGTAAAGGATTTGGGGAGAAGGGGTACATACATGGTGGTCGTCAGGGGGAAGGGGAGATGATGTCAAGAGTCCAAGTGGAAAATAAATGTTTGGAAACTGATTGTGGTAGCAAATATACAATTCTGTTGTATGCGATTGAACTATGGAATGATATGATATATGTATTAATTCCAATTAATAATAATAGTAATAATAAACACAGTAAAATGTTCAATTGTTCAGGACTAAATGATCTCTCCTTGTTAGCTATTTAACCTTCTGTAGAAACCTCAGCCTAACCTCTCCTAGTATCTATTCTCTCGGCTATGGGACCTGAAACTTTTAGCTGGACACATGACTATCTAGATAAAAGACAACATTTTCTAGCCTTCCTTGCAGGTCTGTGTAGCCACATGGCTCCATGTAGGCCAATGAAATATAAATAGAGGTACTAAATGCCACTTTGGAGAATATACTCTTAAAAGATGAAGCATGCTATTTAGCCTCTCTTCCTTTCCAGGGACTTTATGATGACTTTCACTTAGGAGTTGTCTGAATCCCTCAGGAAGCAAAAGTTCTAGACTCCTGGGTTCATGACAACTCCAAGACTGCTATAGTCATCCTGGATTGAATATGCCTATGCAATTAAAATAAAATAATAAAACCATGTTCCAAGCCAATATTAATTTACATTTATATTCATGCAGCACTGAATTTAGGACTAATCTAATGTATCATCAGATTAATTTTTAGTTAGAAAGTGCAAAGCATAACTGTGCTATGCTTGGAAGAGCACTCTACCTACACATGATGTGTGTGGATAATTTAAAGATCACTCATATACTGCTTCCTTTTAAACATCTATTAGGTATAATTGACATAAAATTTAAATTATACAGTTCAATGAAGTGACATATGCACACACCGTTGAAACCATCACCATAATAAAGATAAAAAATATATCCATCACATCTAAGGTTGTTACTTGTTTTATTAAGGTCTTCCTTTCCTGTTTCCATGTCCTTCAACCCAGAAAACCAGTAATCTGCTTTCTGACATAAACTGGATTGCATTTTTTAGATTTTAAAAAATGATATTTAATCAAAAGTGTATGTTTTGTTTATCTATTGGTTTCTTTCATTTTGGCATAATTATTTTGAGTTAGCTACACCATTGCATCTATCAGTTATTCATTCCTTTTTACTGCTGAGAAATATCATATTGTAAGGATATTGTACAATTGGATTATCCATCTAATTCTCTGTAAATGTTTTAAGTTGTTGCCCATTGAGGGGGCATTAAAAAGAGGCTGGGGTGTACCTCTGTACATAAATGTATGCTTTAATTTCTCATTGATATATACTTAGGGGTGCCTGGACCCTAGCATATGTTTGGGGTTTTCTTGGCCATCACTGCCTCTGGTGGTCGTAGGTGCTACCCAGTGCTGCTCCTGAGAGCCGCCACTGGATTTGAACCACCAAGCCCGCGGGCCGCAGTTCCGCACTCAACCACTTAGCCACTGGGGCTCAGCCCTACCCTAGCATATGTATGTGTATATTTAACCTTTTAAGAAATTGTAAAACTTTCCCCAGTCTGTACCTTTGTAGCTTCCCACTATAAGTACCAGGGTTTCAGTTTCTCCATATCCAGGTGGATAATTGATATGGTCAGTCTTCTAAGATTGTATACAAAATGTTTAGTAGCATCATATTATGATGTAAGTTACATTTCCCTGAATACTAATGACCTTGAGAATTTTTCATAATTTTCTGTGGTATTCATATGTCATCTTTCGTGAAGAGTCTATGATGGTTCCATAATTTTGTGTCAACTTAATAAATAGAGTGGAGGGCTGGAATCTAGCTTGTCAACCAGGTCACAGCCTGTTAAGTTTTCTTGTAGGTGTGGCCTGCTCATAAGAAGCGGCGGCTCTCAGGAGCAGCGCTAGGGCACTCCCACGACCACCAGAGGGCAGTGATGCACTCCTCTCAAAAAAAGAAGGGTCCTGGGGACCGCCCTTGCTCTCTTTGCCTTCACCTTCCTGCCACCCAGTCAGTCAAGAGTTCTGAGGAGCCTTGGAAGCGCATCCACCACCATTGGATTCACAAGGCTTTGCACCCACTAGCCTGTGATCTTGTATCATTGCATGTGGCTTTCTGAGTCTGAGAAGGGATTTATGCTCTGATTTGAACTTAAGGACTGGATTTGGATGTCTGCTTGATGTGTAATTACTTTCTGATGTAGCACTCTTCCTTATATATGCTTGTATATGAATGCCACTGGATTTACTTCTCCAGTCAACCTGGCCTAACACAGGTTCTATTAAAATATTTTGCACATTTCATATTAGTACCATGTTCTTTATCACATATGTGGTTCACAAACAATATCTCAAACGTGATTTGCTTTATCTTTGTTTTAGCAATGTCTTTCAAAAAACAATGTATTATTTTTATGATGTCTGATTCATTAAATTTTAACTGAATCCGCATCTAACCCAGGGTCATAAAGCGTTTCACTTACAGTTCTGTGGCAGTTAGCTAATCTGGTGTCAATTTGAGGATTAAGAGTATAGGGGGAAGTCTAGCCTGTTGATCTGGAGAGAGCCAATGAGACCTCTGTGTGGGCATGGCCTATTCCTGGGAATTCTGGGAAATGTGGTACTTTCCTCTTGGAGATGGAGACACTCTCTCTCAGTTCAGTTCCTGGGAGACTCTCGACTGACAAGGCTGGCTCCCTGGGAGATATCCCTGAGGAGAAGCCACGTGAACCTACCCTGATGCGGCTAGAAAGTTGGACCTGGAGAAGCCACGTGGAGACTCCTGCCAGCATGGGAGATGCTTACAACACCCCTGAATACAAAGACTTTGTACCCACTGGTTGGCTTGTGGTCATTCTGCATTTGACATCATTGCATGTGTTTCTAAAGAGGACTTATAGATTGGCATCAGGCATGGGGGTAATATTAGACTTAAGACTTTTGACTGGACTGAGTTGGGATGTTTTATTAATGTTCATTTCCTCTTGTATATAATAGACCTCTCCCTTATCTAAATATGCATGTTGGTGGCTTTGCTTCTCTAATCTATTCAGACTAACACAAGTTCCCTCTATGATTTTTATAGCTATGTGTTTTTTATTTTTGTCTATTGTGCATTTCATTTTTTTCCCATGAGGAGACCAATTTCCAATTGCTTCTGTCCAATTTGTTGAAACTATCTTTTTTTTTACTAAACTGTTCATGCACAATTATTGATCAATAAATGATAAATGTGTGGGGATATTTTCAGTTATACTATTCTATCTCAATGATCTAGTTGTATATTATTATGCCTAAACTTCATTGCCTTGATTAGTTTAACCTGAAATCAGCTTCTCTAAATCTACCTCTAGGCTATATGTGGTATGAAGAAAACCACCAGTAACCTACTCCTTGAGGTTAAAACTGTACTTACAGAAAGGGAGCTGGTGGAAGGAGCAACAGATCTTGGCTGCACTCACCCCCACCCCCCTGTCTCCCATGGAATTTTAATGCTGTGAATCTGGGGAAGAGATTTCCTGAGTTGCTTTGGTTATCCTAGAAATATTTTACTAACTTCTACTAAAAACCTGCAAAGATTTATGGGTTTACAATGTTGTCTGATAACAAGGCTATGCACATCCCTCCACTATGATCAGATAAAGTTCACCAGAGGCTTAGTACATGTGTGGGGACCCTGCAAATAGATTTGGGGCTTTCAAAGTCATCCCCAGTATTCTGCAAACCAGGAGTTCACAATTTAATTTTCGAAACCACTCACTCCTTTGGATTTGGATTCTGTAATTTTTAGTTTTGGATCACACAGGCTAACGTGCTTCTCCCATGTGGAATTTTAGTTGATCTCTTGTTTTGATGGCTGCTTGTGTGATGAAGGCATTGTAAAGTCAGCTAGGGCAAATCTACTTAGGTTAAAATGTAATATCTTATCATTTGGTCTATCTTTTGACCCTTTAAAAATTGTTTCAGTTAAAACATAAAAATGAAGGGGAAATACACTGAGACTCTGATGAATTATCTTTGACCATAGACCTGAGGGGTGAATAAACTTGCTATCATGCTGAATGTTTGGAAAATGGATTGGTGCAGATGCAGATAGGTTTTCAGTTAAAACAGTTTCAGTTGACCCATTTAAAATTTATTCTAACTTTTAATGTTTTCTGCTTCCTTTTTTTTATAGAGGTTTTTATCTGTTTTACTTTGTTAATGTGGTTAGTTTTAAAAAAATGTCTTCTGTATATGAAATCCAAGATAGGTTAGTCTATTGACAGTGTAACTAGATTAATGGTGCTTTGCAGCTTGACACAGGATGCTGGGTGGAAATGGGGAGCTATTAATGATGAAAACAAAGAAAATGTTCTCAAACTGATTGTGGTGATGGTTGCACAACTCTTCTGGATGTGATTTAGCTATTAAGTTATATTATATGTGACTTATATGTCAATAAAACCATTTTTTAAAAAGAGTTTCAGTGTGATTACACTTCATGCAGACATCCATATGGAAGCATTAGCAAGCTAACAATTTTGAGGCTTCTGACTCCTGAGTAGGGCATATTCTACATTTATTAAGATTTCCATTGATTTCTTTAAGCAACATGAAAAATGAGTTGGTCTTCCATATCATTTTTTCAGATTTCATTCTAAGTCTTTGCTGGCTTTGATGAAATTAAAAATGTGCTAATGTTTTATATTTCATTTCATTTTTTGAATGTTGTAGGGTAGAAATGTACTCATTTTGTTTTTAATTGATATTGCATCCTTATTAATTTTATAGTTTGGTGAGATTCACTAATCTATATACACCTCCAAATTATCTGCAAATAAAGTTGTTCATTTTTAAAATTTACTTGTTATTTGTTTATTTATTTAATCAATTAACTGATTGTTTTTACCCTTCCCCTATGTGCATCTTTCATTCCAATCGGTGTAGTTATATTTCTTCTAATTGCTTTACTGCATTGACTAGAATATCCAGTATAACATGAGGTAGAAGTAATGAGAGCAGGTCACCTGGACTTGTTTCACTGAAAGCATTCACTAGCACCATCAGCATGATGTAACTGTGGGCTTTAGAAGATGATCACAGGAGGGAAAGAACATTTTCTACTCTTTCTTGGTTGTTGATGGTTTTGTTTGCTTTAACAAAGAGTAACTACTGTATTTATTATATGCTCTTTCTGCACCTTTCTGAGATTTTGGTGTTCTCTTTACTCTTCCTTTGGTGAAATATGTGAATTAATTTAAAATGCAAAGCCAATTTTTTATAGTTAGGCTAAAGCAGCCTGGTGAGGAAATGGCATCAAGGCCATGTCTAATCTCCTCTGGCAACACAAAAGAGTATAATCTAATCCTCCACCTATCTCCTTCACCCTCTTCTGACATCAGCTGTCCTTCATGGTGCTGTACTTCTCTGCTAGCATTGATAATCGGTTACAAAACATTATAGTTACAGGTGTTTATGTACAAACAGTGTTTATTTCTCAACAGTGCTGACAGGCATGTTTCTCAATGTTAATGACCCTCATTGTCTCAGCCATGTGGATTTTGGGCAGCTATCTTTTTCTGTGGCCCAGGAAGCTGACTGCACCTCCTCACAATAAGGATGCTGATCCTCTGTTCTGTCTCACATTGGTACCACAGACTCTGATAGCCCTCCTGTCTCTGCCACTTCAGACAGGAATCTTGCATGTGTTCCATGGGTAGCTCTTATTTTTGATGGTTTCGGAATACTTTCTCTCTGGTTCTGCGATTCCTGACCCATCTCTTCAGTGAAATGGCAAGACTGACTAAAGCTCTTAATTAATGTTTCACACACTCTATGAGCATGGTTCCACCCAGTCATTTGATGGGAGTTACAAAAACATGGATTAAAGAACCATTCCGAATAATTTCACATCATCATATTTGTATTATGTATTATCATTTTACTAATGAACTTGAATTGATAAAATTTAGTTAAAATCTGTTTGCAAATTTCTCCAAATAATATCTTTGATCATCAATTTAATTATGATTTTACAGAATGAGTTAAAATATATTTTTTACAAATATATTATCTAATAAATCATGTAGAATCAATATTATTTCCTCCATAAATGATCAGTAGAATTTGCCAGTGATCCAATTTTGTCATGAACATTTCTTTGTGGAAAAATTTAAATAGCATTTATTTTAATTAGCAAATATAGATTCAGACTACTTCTTTTCAAGTGGGTTTTTGTAGCATGCTGTATAGCTTCTATTTCGTCTAAGTTGGCTAAAGTTATTAATAACATTCCTGTATTATTTTCATGTCTGTAACCTCTGTAGTAGTATTATTAATCTCATTCCTAATATTGGTAATTTATCTTTTATTTATTTTTTCCATATAACTCTAGCTGCAGGATATTTTTATCTCAGTCACTTTCTCAAAGAACGGGGCTTTTATTCATTGATTTTTTTCAACTATATTAGTTTTTTTAATTTAATTGACTTTGACCCTGATTTCTTTCTTTTCTTTTGCTTCTTTTGTGTCTGACTTGCTATTGTTACTCTAGTTGTTTTAAGTAGCTATGGCAATTGATTTCATAATATTTTTATTTCTATAAATTTCCATCCAAATATTGCTTTCAAAACAGCTCCTATTTTAAAAATGTGGTTACATCTTTGTTCATTTCAATATGATTTCTAATTTACCTTTTGATTTGCTTTTTAACTCATAGGTTACTTGAGAATATGTTATTTAGGATCCAAATACTTAGAAATTTCCCAAGTATCCTTCTATTACTGATTCCTAACTTTGCTCTACTGTAGTCAGAGAATGTACTATATATGTTTTGATTTCATTGATCTTTACTGATAGCTGCTTTATTATTCAGAATTTAATCTCTCTTCCAAGGTTTAATGTGCACTTAAAGACAATATATTTTCTACTGCCATTCTAAGTGTGTGTTCTAGAAACATGAATTGTGCTTAGTCAGTTAATGGAGTTTTCTAAATCTTTCCTGATTCTCTCTTTACATAATTTATTTTATATTATTGGGGGCTCTTACAGCTCTTATCACAATCCATAACTCTATCCATTGTGACCAACTCATCTGTACATATATTGTTATCATCTTTTTCAAAACATTTTTTTCTACTTGAGCCTCTGGCATCAGTTTCTCATTTTTCCCTCTTCCTCTCCTCCTCTCTCTCCATGTCCCTTGATAACTTATGAACTATTCCTTTTTTCTTATGTCTACACTGACTCATTTCACCCACTTGTCACCCCTGGGAGGGGTGCCATACATTAATCATTGTGATGGGTCCCCCGTACTCTTCACCCTACCTTTATTATCCTAGTATCTCTACTCTGATTATTGGTCCTGAGAGGATTCCCAGGGGGAGCTCTTATCTGTACCAGTGTACGTGTTCTGGGCTTGCCATATTTGTAAGATAGAATTGGGGTCATGGGGGTGATCGGAGGTGTGGTTGGGGTGGGGAGAGGAAGCCTTAAAGAACTAGAAGAAAGCTGTGTGTTTTGTTGGTGCAGCACCCCGACTGGCTCTTCTTCTCTGTGTGTCCTTTCTGACAGGGGGTGTCCAATTGACAACTGACGGACTTTGGGTCTCCACTCTACCTGCCCCGTCATTCTCATTGATAAGATTTTTGTTTGTTTATTTGCTTTGTTTTGGGTCTTTGATGACTGATACCTGATCCCATGGACACCTCATGTTGCTTCTCAGCTAGATGGCCGCTTGTTTATCTTCAAGCCTTTAAGACCCCAGATGCTATATCTTTTGGTAGCCAGGCACCATCAGCTTTCTTCGCCACATTTGCTTATGCACACATTTTGTCTTCAGTGATCATGTCAGGGAAGGTGAACATCACAGAGGGCAGTGCTTTAATAGAACAAATTGTTCTTGCATTGAGGGAGTACTCGAGTGTAGGCTCAATGTCCACCTGCTGCCATAATACTTTATAAACAAATATATGTACATAGATATATTTCTGTCATTGTATATAAATGTAATTATATATATATGTGCCTATATTTAAACCTCTATAAATGTCTTTTGCCTCCCAATTCTTTCTTCTATTTCCTTTTACTTTCCTCCTGTCCACCTATCATGCTTGGCCTTCATTCAGGTTTTGGTAATTTCTCTCTGCTACATTTCCCTTGATCAACCCTCCCACCCCCCAAACATCCTATGCCCTCTTCACCATCAATTTTAGGTCACTTATTCTTCCCTTGTCCCTGGGTGTGTCCCCCATCTCCCCTGCTCCCATGTCCCCCTGGAACTGTTGGCACCATTGTTGTCGCCTCCAAATTGTTCATCCCACCTACCTTGTCCAGATAGACGTGCATAGGCAATAATACATACAAAACAAAGCAAAGCAAAACATAACCAAAAGAAGACAAAACATCAACAATAACTAGTACAACAATACAAAAAATTAAAGAGAAAAGAAAAACCAACAACAAAAACTGAAAAACTTAGTGGAAATTTATTGCAGAGTCCTTAAAATCTAATTATAGTTGTGACTTTGCTTGTTCCTCTTTGTAGTTCTGTTGTCATTTTTATTTATTCATTTATTTAAGATCATTTTATTGGGGGCTTATACAACTCTTAGCACAATCCATCCATATGTTCATTGTATGCAAAGCACATTTGTACCTTTGATGCCATCGTCATTCTCAAAGCATTTACCTTTCAATTAAGCCCTTGGTATTGGCTCCTCCTTTCTCACTGCTCCCCCCTCCCTCATAAACCCTTGACAGTTTATAGGCTATTATAATTTTGTCTTATAGAACACAGGCTGATGTGTCCTTGAGCCCTCTTCCAGGTTGTCTGTACCCCAGGGAAGAAGTTGTACGTAGATCTTTATAATCAGTTCCCAAATTCCCTTCATCCTTCCAGTGTTGCCACTCTCCCCACTGAACCTTATCTTCCTTGCTTCCTCATGCTTCTGGTTTCTATCTGTACATCCTCTGATTTAACCGGATTTGTAAGGTAGATATTTTATGTATTTTCCTTTCTGTTGTTAGACGTATGAATATTTAGGATTGTTTATGCCCTCTTTGATGAATTGGCTCTTTCACCAATATTATATGACCAATTTTTACTAATGTTATTTTTCATCTTTGTAACCTGCTCTTTGTTATTAGTATACTTTTTCTTTTGATGAGTGTTATCATTTGATGTTTTTATTTATATTTTTAGTCAATATGTGTCTTAGGAATATTTTCTATGCTTAGTTTTTCTTTGAGTTTCATGAATATATGAATTAGTTATAGTAATTATTGATTTGTCATATGATAATGCTACTGTGTTTATAGTTTCAGAATTGGTTCCTATTTTCTTCTCCTAATTAAAAGGCATATTTTAAAATGTCTTAATATTCCTGGAAGTTTTAAAATGGATGCTAAATATTGTGAATTTAACTGTGTTGAGTGCTATTTGTTGTAGCTTTATTAATATTCTTGAGCTTTGTTCTTGATGCAATATTGTTCCCTGGAAATAGTATAATCACTTCAAGAATCGTTTTAAATCTTTGGTAGGACTTGCAGATAAGCAAAGAGTTCTTTTTCTAAAGATCTAAATAGCACACTTTAATGGAATGTACACTGAAATGCTAATAAATTAATTACAACCTTTATTAGTGATTATCACTTTAACAAAATTTTACTTTAAGTTACAACATAGCACATGCTGTACATTAAATAAATCCAATTACATTAATTCAATAAAGATTTACTTAATTCCTCTTCCATGCTCTACACTGTTTTAGGTACCGGGAATGCAGTATTGTATAAACATTGTACCACCTCTCATAGAATTTATATTCCAGTAAGAATGCATTCGCTTGAGCCACGAAGTTGTTTGCTATAAGTGTCATAGAACTTAGCAATGTGGTGCAGACCAAACGTGAGCTCTCTTGGGATCTGTCGATGTTAAACCTGCCTAGCAGAGGAGACCAGTAGGTAAGTTCCCAGACACTACTGACAGAGACACATGGTATCTCTCTAACATCATTCCATTGCTGCGAGTCCCTGCACTGAAGATTTATCTACAAGAAAATGTTCAAACACATCAGCCCCCCCTTCTCTCCTACATAGTGGAGAAAGCATTCTGGGATTAACTAAAGTAAACTTGGCCTCCTCTGAAAATTTGGAAGAAAATCTACATCTTGTTTCACATACTAGAACTTTGAACTATGTTCAACATAGGCCCTGGTTCCTCCCCAATTCTTTGGTTTATGATCATTTTAGGGTCAACTCTGAATTCTTGGCCCAAACATACAGACTCAATGCCAATGTGTAAAACTGGCATGGGGGAGGTATCTGAACTCCTCTGACTTTCAAGCTGGGAAAGGAGGAGGATAATCGCCCCTAGCATCAGTCCAAGGCCGGTTCCTATGTGGTAGAGGACAAACATGCCTCCAGCCTCCAAGCTTTTTGCCATTTCTAACACCAACCATCCCTCCTACGACACTCTTCTCTGTGGGATTTGATAATTCATTACAATGACTCCACCAAACTCATTCACCATGCTTCTGATGATATCCTGTTGCCTTTTAATTAAAAGATCATTTTATTGGGGATTCTTACAACTCTTATAATAGTTTATACACCAATTCTATCAAGCCTATTTGTACATACATTGCTATCATTATATTCTAAACATTCACTTTATCTTTGAGCCCTTGATATCAGGTCCTCTTTTTCCCCTCCCTCCCTCCCACCCTCACGCAATGATAGGTTTAATAGGAAAGTAGCTGGTTACAATTCAAGATCATGCATGCTCAGGATACAGTTCTCCAATAGCTATAACTTACCCACAGCTGTGTCAGGCACAGATTTCTCCTGTCCTTGTCTCCTTGGCCTCATCTTTTCCCTGCTCTGGCAAATGTTGAAAAGCTCTTCTAGTTCTGCCAATAAGTGTTCAAAGGCACCTCACTCCATCAAGAGTATTCCTTGGAGGAAATGATGGAGATGCTTAGTCTTACATACTTTGGACATATCAGGAGAGACCAGTCCCTGGAGAAGGACGCCATGTTTGGTAGGCCAGAGAGATGACCAAAAGGAGGCCCATTTCAGGGAGATGGATTGACACAGGGGCTGCAACAATGGGTTCAAGCATTATGAAGATGGCACCAGACCACACAGCGTTTTGTTCTGCTGTGCAAAGGGTCGCTCTGAGTTGGAACCAGTTCGATGGCACCGAACAACATCAAAAACATTTTAAGAGCAATTGTATAAATGGTATGGGCACCTCATTTGATCTCCTCCTGCTTCCAAGGTTGCAGGGGCCAGACATGCCAGACAGCACCTCCAAGCTGCTCCCAATGATAACACCAATTCTCTCTCCTACAACTCTCTCTACTCTTAAGTTGGGTTCTAAAATTCATTCCAATGGCTGCACAGAACTCACAGACAATCCTCACTCTATGGGAGCTTTTGGACGTTAACATGTAAAAAAATTCAGTTAAGAAATATTCAGGATACAAATGAGTCATCAGGATAGATTCTTACCGCTGTGCCTGCCAATAGGCTTTTCTCTAGTCCCCGGCACTTGGGCTGGCCTTGGATCTTTGGGTAATGTGACACTACTCTTTACAGGCTGCAAGGAGTGCCCAACGTGCATGAAATGTCACTACACCTCAGCTGGAAGGCACTCAGCTCTAGCTTCCTAGGTCAATAAAATAAGCTCCTACAATCGGGCCTCCTGCCCCAAAGTACCATATTTATTAGACCATAAGACACCCTCCCCTTAAAGGGAGTGGGAAATGACGGTGCGTCGTATGGTCTGAGGGTGTGGTACCCTGAACATTTGTTCAGTATCCCATGTGTCTGCTCACTGCCCACTGCTGTTTGCGTGCTGTGGATTGCTGTGTGTTAGGGGGATGTCCCACCTCCTGGAGTCTCAATGGCAGTCAGGGCACACTGCATGCCTCCCCTCATTTGTCATTGACACTGATGATGGTACTTAACACCACTTTATAATAGCGTAATAGGTTACGCTATTAATTATTACCTCATTTTGCTTCATTTTAATAAATATTTTAGTATAATGATACTATTTGGTTCAGAGTATTTTTCCCCCTTGTTTTCTTGTTCAAAAAACTGGGTGAGGGCTGAGCCCCAGTGGCGTAGTGGTTGTGCGTGGGACTGCGACCCACTGGGATGGAGGTTCAATTCCAGTAGTGGCTCTACAGGAGCAAAGGCTGGGCCTCCTACTCCCACCACCAGAGGGCAGTGATGCCCCCCAAAACCCAAAAGCCAAAAAAAAAAAACTAGGTGCATCTTAGGGTCAAGTGCATCTCATGATCTGAAAAATAGGGTACTCAGCTTTACTGGCCTTAGTCTGGGAGCAGGGGGTTCACTGCTCTGTCTTGTGGTCTGGATTCTGGTCCTGCTGCTGCCCATCTGCCACTTTTCTGGTCACTGCTGTCTCCTGGATCAAGGACATTCAAGGCATTAGGTGTCAGGATCCAAAGAACATGCACCAATCCTGCCACTTTACTTCTTCTGGCAGTGAGATCTTCTCCCCTGCTTCTGAGATGGCTCACTTTATAAAGGGGTTGTCAACCATGGCACAGATAAGAATCACTCACAACCAAATCACCCAATCCATTCAGTATCTTCTACCTTCCTATCTGGTTCCATCAGAGAAAAATTTTGGTGGGAGTAATAAAAGCTATCACTAGAAAAGTTGCATATATTAAATAATGCACTGAATCATATAAAGCTATCAAGTCCTCTTAGTGGGCCTTATGAAACAAATAGCTGTATTGTGCTTCCTTGTTATTTTGACTCATTTTGACTCTAGGTGCAACAAAAAGGAACACTGCCTGATTCTGCACTCTCCTCACAAATGTTGCCAGACTTGAGCCAATTGTAACCACAGCATCAATGTTTCTTATTAAGACTTGACTTTCTTCTTTACCAAGAATAATGACCCTCTCCAGACAATGCCAGTCTCTCTGAATAAAATATCCAAAGTATATGAGACAAAGTCTCACCATCTCTATGGAACAATCTGATTGTGCTTCTTGCAGGACAGATTTGTGTGGTCACTTGGAAGTCCACAGTACTTTCAATATTCTTCTCCAACCCTATAATTCAAATACACCAGTTTTCTTTGGTCTTCCTATTGCCTAACTTTCTCATGCATATGAGGTAATGGGAAATATGATGGTTTGGGACAGGAGCATCTTAGATCTCAAAGTACTTCCTGGCTCTTCAACACTTTAAAGAGATCTTCTGCAGGATTTTCCCAATGTAATATGTAGCTTGATCTCTTTATTGCTGTCTCCCGAATATTTATTGTGGATCAAAGCAAATATAAGGCAAATAGTAATTAAATGGAGAAGAGACCAGACTACCACAACAAAAGAGAAGATGGGAGCCGAGCTCATCATTTTGATCCAGGGTCCCTGTGCTGAGACTCTCCTTGATCCAAGGAAGATTGATGCCCTGACACATTGAGATCTCCAAGGAACACTAGACTCTCTGATACTGAAAGAGCCAAGGACTGTCCCCTAGAGCTAATGGAAAAAGTCTTCATCGAGCACTTGAACTTTGTGTTTCAACATTAAGTCCCCTAGCATAGAGAGTGTAGAATTTACCAAATAATATAATTAATATCACATTTTGAAGAAGATCGTTTGACAACATTTACAGAAGTACACATACAGGAAGCTGTCAGGTGTCTATTTTAATAGCATATAAAAGAAACATGGTGGCCTTGTTATGATGACATTGGCAGAGAATATAGAGACAGGAATATAAGATTTATTAAGAGATGCTGAGGGCAGCATCAGTGGTTATAGGTATCAATGGTAATACCAAAAAAAAAATATCGGCAAAGCAGTTTTAGGTGAATTGTGAACCATTTAATGAAAAGGGTACACTGAAAAGGAATCTATTTCAAGGGAAAACTAGTAAAATTAAAATTTTTGTGCTTTGAGTGTGGAATAAGCTTTTTAATGGATAGGCATAGAACAGATGATAATACCTAAAGCCATACAAATAAATGAAATTGCTTGAAGCATATCAACTGGATTGAGAAGGCAGATCCTATGTATAGCAAGAAATGAAAGAGGTTGAGGAATCAAACTTAAAACAAGCGTATTTATATTCAGAGGAAGGCATTTCTGAATTCTGAACTAATGACTGAAATTGCAAGTCTGGTTTGTAATTAGAATATTAATTTAAATATTGGTCCTATTGTATCCTGACAACTAAATGACATTGGTGTGCAGAGGTGTAATGCACTGAACTACACAAGCTGATTTTATCTATTATGCTTCTTGTCATCCCCCAAATAAGAAATAATTTTGCAAGGAACTACATTCTGGCCATAGCTGAAAAAGACAATTTATAGAAATTAATTCTCCATATAAGAAAAGAAGCATCTAAAAAATCTTTACTGCTTTCTCTTATAGCAGATATTGTATCTCCTTGTTATTTAAAATGTGACATTTCCTATAGCAGGAAACAATGTAGTTACTACATTCTTCTAGGTTTATGAACATGCATACATGCTTGCTAATGAGCAGGAAATTTGGGAGAAGAGAATTAAACTGAAGATGAGTAAGTATATTAATTTTTACCACCTTTCTTTGTGGCTTATTTTTTAAATACTTTATTATTTGTACTTCTTTGTAAACAGAATATTTTAAATAACTGTCAAATTGGTTATTTCTGTTACATAGAAGACAATTATTTTTCTTTAAAATTTTTTTCGGTTCATTAATCTCTCTACTTTAAGGTCCAAAAGGCAAGCTAGAAACTGAAATTTGAAATCTCTAATTTCAATATTACTTTTGTCAGTTCTAGAATCTCCGTTTAATTATTTTCATATATGACAGCCCTCTAGATCAATGCTCCATTTTTTCTTTCATATATTCTGCCCTTTATTAAACATTTAAATCAAAGCTATGTGAGGCTCTTACTGCTATCTGTAACATCTAGAACATGAGTTTGCTTTCATTGGCTTCTGCTTCTTTCAGTAGAGGTCATATGGGTCTTATGCTTTGGCACACCTACAGATTTGTTGAGAAACATGTAGGGGAAAATGCCAGTAGCATCAGGTGGTGCTTTTTTTTTTTTTTTAATCACAGAGGATTTTTCTGCCAGTAAGCAACTGTGGAGATAATTCCTTTGACTCATCTAGAGAGTCAAGCATGAGGTCCAGTTTAGACAAGACCCAGACTACTGGCATTTTGTTGTCCCAAATCTGTCACCCTCACTGGTTTGCATTTGTCTTCCACATACTGAGGGACTGATGGAATTCCTGTCATACTGTTTAGAAGCTTTAGGGTTTGTTTTTAAAATGCTTTTCTCATGAGCTTTCAAAATTTGACAAGTCATTAACTTTGTCACGATAGCTCAAAATACGAAGCTCAGAAGAGTCATTAACAACCTGTAACATACAGAGATGGCACAACCTGGCCTGCTGAGAGGATAGAGGACTCGAAGTACCTAGTAGAGATTCAAATTCACCACCAAGTGGAAGCTTATTCCTTGTATTCAGAAGTGACACCTTCTGGTAAAGCAGAGGATCAGTGAAAAAGAGAAGCACCTTCAAGGAGGTATACAGACATGGTGGCTGCAACGACGTCCTTAAATATGGCCATGACCGTCTAGATAGCACAGGACCTATGTAGCCCTGTGCATTGGGCTCGCTAGGAGTCCTACCACACTTGATGGCGACAGCAATAACAGCCCCATGTAAGTGCCAGATGTGTGGCTTGGTTTTATTTCCCGCCCCTGGGGCCAAGCTGAGGTTCTATGACTCTCCATCAGCTCACATTGGCTTAATTTCCTGTGGGGGAGGACCCCAGAATAAAAAGCAAAGAATAAACAGTCCATTGGTGTCCATTGGTGTCAATAACTCAACACTTCTAGGGATTTTTAACACTCTTTACATTCTCCACCTGGCAGATATTTTTCTCTAAGTCATCTAGAGAATTCAGACAATTACACTTTGCCCTTCAGAAATTTCCTGCTTAGCTCTTTAACCTCCAGTCCAGCATGGTTTTAGATTTTAGCAGCCATTTTGGGGAAAATTAGCCTTTTGGACAGCATGCACTACCCCCACCCCCACCCAACCACCCACCACTTGGTCTTGATTTGAATTTACATTGAGGTCTGTTTATCCCTCTGATGGGAGTATGTTGATTTCAGAGGACTTTAGTGCAGTTTTGTGTGGCAGCAATGGAATGATCATTACCGTGTACCCTCATTTTGAAGGACTGACCCCATCTGAAGCAAGATCTCTGTCAGAGAGGTTTTTAAGATCTACATATAGTCAGGGGAGTTTGAGGGGATTGAGAAGCTAGTGATTGGAAGTACAGAAAAAGATGTTCTAAAATAGATCATATTCGTTCTTGTACAACTCTTCTTGATATGATTGAACTGTTGGATTTTATGAGATATGGATTATGTCCTAATAAACTTTTCTTTAAAGTATCCTTAAATTACAATTGTGTGTACTTACCTGTGAAGATATTAGATTGATAATTGCCTAGAAATTAAATCAAGAATTTTATTGAAAGAATGAAATAAATTAGCACTAAGTTTTACAGATATTCACAAAGATTCTGCAATGCTTTGAATCACAGGGAGAGCGATAAGGGTTTGTTTTTAAATGTTTGGTCAGGGCTGAGCCCAGGTGGCGTAGTGGTTGTGCGCAGGACTGCGATTCACTGGGATGGAGGTTCGATTCCAGCTCCACGGAGCAAAGGCTGGGCCTCCTACTCCCACCACCTGAGGGCAGTGATGCACCCCCCCTCAAAAAAAAAAACCCAAAGACTATGAAGTTGCTCTTAATAACTCCTTAAAAAAAATGTTTGGTGAAAAAAAAGATTTGTCCTTGTAGACATATAGAGGAGGGGAAAGAAGCATGGTGAAATTACAGAGGCTTGATTACAGTATAAAATCAAACATCTTCTATTAAGAAATCAGGATGCTTTTGTGATATTCTGAAGTTGTTAAATCCTGAGAGTTATTTAACAAAGAATTCTAACTGGAGCTATGTTATTTTACATCTACAACCGGCCTCGTTATCTTAACAAATTTAGCTTCTACCTTAGTGTGATAGATATATAATCATTTGTCAATTTGAGGATTAAGGGTATAGGCATGTAGTCTAGTCTATCACTCAGATCATAGTCAATGAGGCTTTTGTGTCAGCATGACCTTCTTTTGAGAATTCTGGGAAATCTGGAGGCAGGAGACACTTTCTCTCTCTCTCTCTCTCTCTCTCTCTGACAAGACTGACTCCCTGAGGAGCATCCACAGAGACCTACCCTGGTGCAGCCTTGGGAACTGGAGTAGCAATATGGAGACTCCTGCCAGCACTGAGATTCTTACCATGCCACTAGATCCAAAGACGTTGTACCCCCTGCCTTGTGATCATTTCCCATTTGGTATTGTTACATGTATTTCATGAGTCTGAAGAGGACTTTATAGCTTGGTATCGGACATATGCGCTGATATTGGACTTATGATCTTGGACTAGACGGGATTGGGATGTTTTCTTAATGTACAGTTGCTCTTGTATATAAAACTTTCTTATGCACATAAGAGCTTCTATGGATTTGTTTTTCTAGTCCACCCAGACTAATGCCCATCGTTACCATTGTGAGTGAAGACACAGCAGAATCCCAACATTTAATAGAGTGAAAATTTAATTTTGGAATCCAGATGTAAACTAAGACTTGATATATACCTATGTGAGCTATACAATTATTTATAGATTTGAATTTCATTTAACTTCTTTGGGCCCAGATGCATAAATATTCTTAATAGACATTCTTTAGCAAGATTAGAAATCCTGAGTTTTAGCTCTTATTTTGTTTGTATAATAAAACAATGACAAAAAAGGCTGAAGAGTTTCCTGGGGAAAGTAGAAACTAAAATCTTAGTTTAATTCAAAAGGAAAATTTTATATTTAGGTCTGAAGTCACCTCATTTAGAAACGCCAGAACCTCCATGTGATAGTTAAGTTTTGTGTTAACTTGACTGGGCTAGGGTCCTCATTTTGGCAAGTGAAGCCTCCCCCATTGTGTGCTCAAATGCAATATAATCAATTCCGTAGTGGACTTTCCTAAGAGCAGCCAAGCTGTTGGGGAAACCATAGGGTGGAGTGCTGCCCCTTTAGTCAGGTCACAACCCTGATGCAATTTGAAGCAAGTTTCACTGGGGTGTGGCCTAGTCTTTTTTTTTTTTCAAGCTAAATGATGATTATTTTATTATTTCTTAACTCAAGTGCAGTCTGGGGCACAGGCACTTCCTACTGACTTGCAGGATTTATACCATCCTTTCAATATCCTCACCAGAGAGCTTAAAAACTAATGATCTAATATAATAGCAACATCCATAAAACCCATTGCCATTCACTATTCAGTGAGAAAAATACTAGCAGTCCTATACGACCGAGTAGAACTACTCCATAAGGCTTTCAAGCTGTAAATCTTTACAGAAACAAGCCTGTCTCATCTCCTGCAAAACAACAGGTGGCTTACCCATCAGCCTTTTGGTTGTAGCAGAGGAGCACTTTAACCATCTACCACCAAGGCTCCTCAACCAGACAGCAATCAAACCAATGCAATTTAAAATTAAGCCCAAGTCTAGAAAAATGAGTTATTTTCTTCTATATACTCAAGGGGAAATATGGGGCACTGTACCAGGGTCCTAAGTGGAAGAGGCATATTTCCAGAATGATGATGGCAACAAATGTGCAAATGTGGACTGCATACAATTGATTTATGTATTGATCATGACAAGAGTTGGAGTAAAATGATTTTAAAAAAATCTATATATTTTTGCTTATTTTCTACAATTGCCCAAAACTTAGTGATAGGAATTTAAAAGTGTAATATCCTTTAATCATTTTATTGGGGGCTCATGCATCATTTTTCACAATACATAAGTACCTATGCTGTGCCAAGCACCTTCGCATGCCTGCTGCTGTCAACATTCTCCAAACACCTGCTTATCCACTTGAGCCCTTGACATCAGCTTCTCATCTTCTCCCCTCCATCCTTGATCCCCCTCCCCCACCAACCCTCAATACTTTGTAAATTATTATTGCTTTGTCTTATCTTACGGTGCCTGAATTCTCACTCCGCCCACTTCTCCAATGTCTGTCCTTCAGATAAGAGGTCATGTGTAGATCCTTCTCTCTCCCCCTCTCTCCCCCACCTTCCCTCCACCCATACGATAGTTCCTCTCTTATTACTGGCCCCAAGGAGTTCATCTGTCTGTCCTGGCCTTTTCTTATATAAGTTGACACTCTATGAAAGCTATACTTCCCCTCGTTTTCCTGATCCAAGTCTTGCATCTGGTTCATCAACCTGCCATATTACTTGCTGACCCTGGGAGCTATTAATGGTCTGCCATACTACCTGCTGATCTTGGATTTTTTGGACTTTGTGACCACAAGATTGGATTGGTTTTTCCTGCTTCTTGATTTGTTAGTTTTAGCAGTTATGCTCAGCAGAAAAGCGATGAACCTGGTTTACTGACCTTGGATTTACCCACTTCTCCCTCTTGCAGTTTGTGGTATTCCTGCTTCCTTGCTCTTCTGCCTGATTCTTGGTTTGTCAGCTCCACCAGCAAGCTCTTCATGTGAGAAAACGCCAACAGTTCAACATCTGATTGATGTATTTGAACTAGACTATATTTAACCACGTCTACAAATGTCTGAGACATTTTCTTAACTTAAAAATCTTTTTTTATATATATGTGCCCGGGTTTTGCTTCTCTAGGGAAATTAGTCTAACACATTCAATTTTAAAAGATAGCCACCCTATCAACAGCACTCTACTAGGTCCAAGACTAGATTTTCAACTTCTAGTCCCATCAAAAATCAGCTATCACCTTGCTTTGATATTTAGCTAATCTTTGAATGGTTTTCTTTGATATAGAATTTTAGTTTCTATCTTTTCTATTGCTTTTAAAATTCTGGAATGTCTAATTGCTCTTAGTTTGAATATTAAAGTTCTAAATCTTATTCAACAAGAGAAGTGGAAAGCCATTAAATTTCCGAAAGTTTACCTTCATTTAAGCACAGCAATATCATTACTGAGCCATGTGAACTATTCATTGCTGTGGTTTTTCCATAATTGTTGAAACTTTATGTCTGTTAAGGAAATTTGGACTCTGGCCTGTGAGTCACTGAATGCGATTCCAGTGTAGCTCATTTTATACATTTCATTGATGATGAAGTCTTGATCCCTTCAATCCATTTCTGAGTAGGGGAACTGGATATCTTTTGCCTTCCAAGTTTCTAATCGCTCAGTGTTAACTCATTTGCTGTGTCGAGAGTGTATTTTTTAGCTGTAGTAAACTTGAATCTTTTTTTCTTTTCTGATGCTTTTTTACATGAATGTTTTAGTTTACTTTTGTTTCAAACTAACTCTTTGACCTATTCCAGTGCTTCAGTCTTTTCAGGTAGTTAGTATTTTAGCAGTCGCCCTTAAGTTTCTTTCGGTAGAAAGACTGTCTTTTTTTTTTCTTCCAGCACTCATGTTTATAAATATTTTTTCACTAATTCCAATTGTTACTGTATTTTAGGTCCAGAGTATTTTCTTTAATTTTTTTTATAGATCAGAGAAAAGTATTTTAAACTGAAATGGCACATATTTGCTGTAAAGATTTTCCCACAAAATTTAAAGAATATAGACTCTCATAGAAGTGACTCAAATCTTACAACCCTGAAATACCATGTGAATATCTGCTAATGATGATCATTTCAGACATGCACAATACATACACATAACACTTATGGATAGAATGTATTATGTACATTCTAGCATCAGTACTTTTTAGTGACACATTGTATTCTATTGTGTGTATGTGCCAGTGTTTTCTGTGTTACTCATCTACCAGTGGAAATTTAGGTCATTTCCAATTCTCAAAGAATTCTTGGGGAAAGTAGGTAAAAAATAGAAGTAGTAGCTAGAACCCTACAGAGATGTAGAGAAAAGGAGATAATGAAGGTGAGAAAAGGGAGCCATCTACTTGAACTAGCAAATGAAGATGCAGCAGGAGATTGGGGCCTTGGGTAAGGGCTGAAAACTTTGAAAACTTGTGACTGATGGTGATAGGAGTTGTGAAATCAGGCTGTATCATGAAGGACTTTGCTAGGTCTTCTGAAGTGTTGCCTTCTTCTATGGAAGGGAGTCATTGTATATTTTGAGCAGGAGAAAGACATGATTGAAGAGAGCAAGATTCTTTTTTCCAAGTTAAGAACTGTTTAAAATGAGAAACACCCTGGGGCATTGCCTTCTTCTAAAGGATTCTCCTCCAGATACTCTGGCTTTGTTTTCACATTTTGTGCAGCTTTTAAAATTGTTATTTGATGCAAGATTACTTCCAATATGAGCTTTTTGGTCTCATTGCTGTTGTTTTCTGTCCCCAATTCATTTCCAACTTACAGTGGCACTATATAAGGAGTCCACTGGGTTTCCTATGCTGTTATCTTTATGGTAGCAGAGTGCTGTGTCTTTTCCCTCATGAATCTGACCATATTAGAAGCAAAAGCCAAGTCTTTCATATTCTTGGAAAACCATACACAGTTCCTTTAGTTATTCTACTTCAGACTCAGTTTCTAAAGTGTTTGGTATTTCCTGTGTTCTTCTGCCAGATGTCAGCTATCAACAGTCCTTTAATTGGGATACATTTTCATACTGTACCACTCTTTACAAGCATACAACTTTATCAGAAGTTTTAAAATGGCAGATTAAATATTCAAAGGAAAGATCCAAATATAGGCAAAAATTTTTCCAACTCATTTTGTTGAAGGTGGTTTAAATTGTGCAGCACCTGATATTTTCTATGCCAATTTGAAAAGGCCCCTTTAAGCATACATATGAGATAACCAGGGATTCCCAATAGATACAACTCTGTTTTAGTTCTCTTATTTGGTTTTGTTCCATAGTGACTAGTAGGATTAAGCCACAGAGAGAGATAAGTGGCCTAAGTTTAATTTCTAGGAAAAAAAATTATTTACTCAGTTTGATGAATCAACAGCAAAATTAAACCATGTCATGGCATATGAGACCGTATTCACAAACAAAAACAAACTGAATCTTCCTTCACCCCAAAAAGTATGCATTTAGTTTTCTTTCTTTCTTTCTTTCTTTCTTTCTTTCTTTCTTTCTTTCTTTCTATCTATCTATCTATCTTTCTTTCTCTCCAAAAAAAAAAACCTTATACCATCAAAGAAATCTCTATTACACTTAAAACATTTGTCAAATCTGTGATTCCATTCTTGGCAACATTTTTCAAACTCATCTCTTTGGATGGCTAACAACACCTCCATTGTTTTTCTTTTCTCCTCTTCTACATCATCAAATCGCTGTTCTTTCATGTCCTTCTCCATTTGCTGAAACAAAAAGAACTTGCATGGAACAAGTGATCCAGGTGTGTGGGGCAAGAGAGGCATGCCATTTTTTGTCAAAAAATTTTTGCAATGAGATTACTGTGTGAGCAGGTGCATTGTCATGGTGGCAAAACCCGTCCTCTGTTACCACAAATCAAGCCTTTTTTGTTGCATACTGCTATGCAGTCTTTTAAAAATCTCTATATAGAAAGCTTGATTAGCATTCTGAGCTGGTGGGAGGAAATCCAAATGTCCTACCCCCCTCATATCAAAAAAACAAATGAACATCGTGGGTTTTTTTTGGTGGGAGAGGGCCTCATATAAATGAATCACATCACTGCTGATGCATTCAAGCTAAGCTTCGTTGAGTCTCTCTTTAATTAGGAGCAGTTAATTTCAATGCTACACACTCATACGATGACTTGAAAGTCATGGTGGGCAGTGTAGCATCATCTAAGTCTCTCACATTGTCAACATGGCATGAACAAGTCATTCTAATTAAGTTCATTTGGCTCTCAGGGACCTTATTGGACAGAATAGAACTGCTCCGTAAGGTATCTGAAGTTGTAAATATTTACAAAAGCAGACTATCTCATCCTTATCTCATGGAGCAGCTGGGGGATTTGAATGGCAAATCATTCGGTTAGCAGTACAGTGCTTAACTCACTCTGTGAGCACTTTGACAATATTAGAACAGATTTAATAAAATGCAGTGAGTGAGTGAGGACTTGAAGGACTATTTATTGACATCTCTAGGGGGAAGATAAAGACAACGAGTCCCTGGTTTAGCTTAATTTATTAGAAATTAGCAGTTAATGGAAGCACCAATTAGACCTCCAACTTACAGGTCTGGCAACATGAGCTCATCCTCAGTGCTATCAGTTGAGTCCTGCAGTGTGCCTGCCATGGCTAATACCCGGGAGCGGAATGCAAAGTCTGATTTTCAATGGATATTAAATAATTAATCTTGTATTAGGTACATGTGCTGCATAGACCGCTTTCAAAAATTAAAAAGGACTATTAGTTTGAAGACTAAGTTGTGCTTGATCCAAGCCATGGTATTTTCAATAACTTCTTATGCCTGTGACGTTTGGCATTGAAAAAGGAAGAAGAAAAGAAGAAAAAATGTACTTGAACTATGGTGCCTGTGAAGAATATGGAAAATTCCATGGACTGGCTGAAGAGCAAATAAATCTGTCTTACAAGAAAGACAGCCAGGATCTTCATCTCACGTGCTTTGGACAATTTATCAGGAGAAAGCAGTTCCTGGAGAAAGCGATCTTAAGAAGGGTCCATGAAAAAGATGAAGTCCATTGACAATATGGATTGACCATTGGCTACAATTATGGTTTCGAACATCAGAACAATTGTGAGGGTGGCGTAAGACCACGCAGTGTTTCACTCGGTTATGGGTAGGGTCACTAGGAGTCAGAACCAACTCGATGGTATGTAAGAACAACAAGCTATTCTTTCAAAAACACGTCTGCTTTAGAAAGTGGGGACGGTGTTGCACTAGGATGAGGTATGGTTTGTGGTAGTAAGACATGTAGGCTTTAGTTAGAAATGGCAGAGATGAGAAGTATTATGAAAAATGTACTATCAAGGAGAAGTGCATTATAAAAGAGAAAATACTATAAAATATGACCACAATCTGTACATTATCAAAGGTTCGTGAGATAGGAAAGAAGGGAGAGAGAGGGGGGAAATGAGATTCTGATGCCAAGGGCTCAAGTAGAAAATGCTTTGAAAATGGTGATGACAACATGTACAAATGTGCTTGACCCAATGGATGGATGGATGGATGGTGATAAGAGTTGTACGAGCCCCCAATAAAATGATTTTTTAAGAAAGATTCTAAGGTACTCCACAGACTCATGCACAGATTACCTTTGGTTATGAGGGAGGGAGTCAATATATCTGGAGTACCTGCAGGGCGAGCATAGGTTCAGGAAAAACAGGGTATCCAAAAATAATATGAGACTTGAGAGCAGGAACTATTTACTTGGCGCACATGGCCAGAGAAGGGATAACAAGAATAAGGAGCAATTAGAACAGAGGAAGATGGTCTGAAGGACAGTGTAATTTTAAGGACATGCCAGTAATTTTGTAGGAATAAAGCCCAGTAAACAAGGTAGGGGGTTGGAGACTAAAGTATTAGTCACATCAGGCATCCTTATTTAAGC
Organism: Nesogale talazaci; assembly: GCA_004026705.1. Lineage (NCBI taxonomy): Eukaryota > Metazoa > Chordata > Mammalia > Afrosoricida > Tenrecidae > Nesogale > Nesogale talazaci. The sequence goes on along the minus strand of PVJH01008072.1, from coordinate 2,032 downwards.
AGGGAAGGAGCATGATCAGCCTTAACCAAGCTTTTTCAACAATATCTTTAAGAGCTGACTAGAAAATGGGCTAAAAAGGAAACAGATCAGAGATAGGACAACAGGTAAAACACTTTTCAATAGCTCAAGGTAGAAATCTCAATTTAGGAATCCACAAAATAAAAATCCCTAAGGAGAGATTTTCCTTTGTTTAATTAATTTCTGGATTACTTGTGAATTTAGTTCCACATCCTCTTAAAGAAATCGTCATTTATCTCATTGATGAAGATGCTAAAGATGTGAGGGAATTTCTTGAGCAGAGTACATAAAAAGTAGGAATATTACCTTGATTCAGACCTAGAATTGCTTAGGATTGAGTGAGTTTACAAAAAATTATTGTGTGTCTGATACAATAAATTAAAACAAACAAACAACCCTCACTCAAGAAATTTTCCTCCAAGCCCAAATCTGAATCTTTTTAGTTTAACCTGATTTTTCTGTATTTCTGTTTTTAGGGCAATTATTTCTGAGCCTTCATAATTTCTTTTCATAAATATAATGATCAATATAGCTTAAGCTACTAGTCATTAGAGCGTAAGCTACATTTCTGGTCAATGCTATCCTATAGCATTGTTGCTTAAGTTGTCAGCTCTTTGATGGTAGGGACTAAATTTTATTATAGTGAAGCATTATCATATTTGTTCAGCAATCAGAAGCCTAACAAAAGTGCTTACCCTTAAAATTGCTTATTTGATAATTTACTTAATCTAACTATGCTGGTGGCATAGTGGGTTATGAATTGAGCAGCTAACCACAGTGTCAGTGGTTCAAAGCCACCAGTGGCTCCATGGGCAAAAGATGAAGCAGGTGGTCTATTCCTGTAAAAATTAAGCCTTGAAAACCCAAAGGGGCAGTTGTAGTCTGTCCTTTGGGTCACTATGAACTGGAAACAACTGGATGGCAAAGAATATGGCTTTGGTTTTTGATGATCTGTGCTAGGTAAAAAAGAGATCTATGTGTATACCTATATGTAAACATTTACATCTCCAGTAAGTTTCTATAGGTAATATTTACTATGTGCTCATTGCTGGGCTAAGGAGTCCTGGCAGCCCAGTGGTTTGAGCAGTGTGAACTGACCAACCCCTCTGAGGATGAAATTTGAGGCAATCTGTTTCCATAAAGATTTACAGCTTCAGAAATCCTAGGAAGTAGTTCTGCTCAGTCTGACAGTGTCACTGTGAGTCAGAATCAGCACTGAAACAGTGGGTTAGTGGCTGTGCCAGACAGGAACCAGTGGTATGAAAGGTTATGAGGAACTGATTCTAAGGACTCAAGGAGAAAGAAAACATTTTGAAAATGATGATGGGAGCAAATGTACAAATGTGCTTGACCCAATAGATGCATGTATGGATTATGATAGGAGCTGCATGAGCTCTGAATAAAATGATTTTTTAAAGAAAGACAAAAGAAGGTATTGAAAAATGAAGTACCCAAGCAACCTATTAAGTTGGTGCTTTTCCCATTATACCAGGGTGCCACATCTTTGTAAACACTATAGTATCTACTCAATGCTTTGAATAGATATAGATATATATATATATTTAAACATCCAAACCGGAAGAAAAGAAAGCATTGGCTGCCGAATCCTGGTGACCCTGTGTTCCTCAGAGAAGCCTTGTCTTTCATAGGGTTTGCAATGTTTACAATTTTTCCCTGATTCATGAGGCCTTTCTTCTGAGACGACTCTGGATAGATTAAAACTGTCAACTTTGGGAGCAGTAGCCAAAAACGTAATCTTCTGTGTCATCCAAGAAGTCATATAGAATCAAATAATTTCTGGTGAATGAACAATCTGAGTATCTTCACATTTCTTGACCCTCTTGCATAAACTTCTCTAGAGTTGAATAGGGAACTGTTAGGGTCTCAGAGAGCTGAACACACTGTTCTGTGGAATGAGGGAGACCAAAGAGCACCCACTGTAATGGCAGATAACACGGAGCATGGGGTACTGGTGAGGATCCTGACTCTGCCACTTCCCCCTGGGTGTGAAGCT
>PVJH01008071.1:0-88044 GCA_004026705.1 Nesogale talazaci | reverse complement strand
TGATCTTCATAAGAACAGCCCATGGCTGGAAAAACAGGGTGACCTTGTCAACACGTGTTGTACCCAGAAACATTTTCTCATTGTGTCTAATTCTGTTTACATGGTGTTTTTCCACTACCCCAAATCAAGAGATTCATGGACTTGCATTTCTTAGAACCCAGTTAATTAGTGTTTAAATCTTCCCTACTGGCTTTTTCCTGAAGTTTAAAATTATGTCTTACAAGAAAGCGACTACTGATGTCTGTAAATTTTATAAAGATACTTTAAAATATATAAAATGCTTGGCACCATTTTTCGGATGAGCAACCTGGAGGTCAAATCGCTATGCTCCATTTTCATAGTTCTTTAAATCTTTAAGGCTCATTTAAATACATGAAGCAAAATGGTGGAGAGACGCAAGGGCAGAGTTTGGTAAATCTGGAGGGTGGTTGATTTAATTAACTTCAATTCATTTGCTGTGTCCATTCTTTAAGAGTTTGACATAAGTGAACACCTCTCTTGTTCATACTTAGTAAAAAGGGGATTTTTTTGGAAACGCATAAAATTAATAGCTAAAGCTTCTCTTTGCTTTTATTTTCCTTTTTATTCACGATGGAAACGTCTATCATCTTTGGTAAGCACAGGGCTCAAGGATTGGTTTCTATTGTGCCTTATTTTTCATAAGATCTCATGGATTGATCTCATTTTGCTCGCCTCGGTTTCTCTGGCTGTAATATGGAGATCGTAATTCGGCTTGCCATGAGTGTTAACTGGGCTCATGTTTTCCTGGCACTTTCCACAAGGCCAGGGCACAGGAGGTACCCAGCAAATCTAAACTCTACTCCTTAGCAATTATTGCCTGATGGATTAAGTCTTAAATGTAATGTTTACTACTACATGTTTATAATTTAATTTCAATTTCTAAAACTGAGAAGTAAGCATGACAATCTGTTGCTAGAGGCCAGAAGTGAAGGCGGTGGCACCATTTAAACAGTGAAGTCAGCATACTGATCTAATTTAGTGACTTATCTACCCTCTCCTTTTTTCCCCATGAGTTAATGCCTAATCATCACATTATCTAGATGAAAATTTGAATGAACAGGTTGAAATGTTACTTCTCACAAAGTGTCTGTAGCAAAATGCTGTCTTTTAGAATGAATTTACAAGAAAGCATTTTGGACAAAGATACTTCAGTGCAGAGCATACACCAAAGTCTTTCTTTTGCCTCCTGTTTGCAGAGGTGACTGCAGGCTCCAGATGACTTACAGAGTAGACCTTGTTCAAGAATAAAAAAGGTCACTGTTATTTCAGTTACTGACTTCATAAAACCACTCACCCTGGCTTCCCTATACAGAAAAAAAAATGTACAGAACAAGGATAACAAACCAAAACACAGAATAAAACAAGAACACTCTTAAAATAATTATCTGGGGCATGAAAGGGGAGGATGAGGAAAATGGGAAGTCAGTACCAGTGGGTGCGAGAGGGATAAAATGAACCAAAGTTGATGGTTGTGATGATTGCATGACCCTTCTTAATATGAGCGAGCGGTTGACTTGTATGATGTGTGAATCCTAGGTCATCAAAACTCATGAAGGAATAATGAAAAAGAACAGCAATGGGATATTCTTAACCTCAGTCTGAAAGTTGACACATTATGTTACCATTCATTTTAGGAGTCATACCCTGGACCTTGTCTCTCCAGTTTAGAAAGCTTGGTTCTATATTGCTCATTTAGACCATTGGTGCTTTGATTTGAAGGCTTTCTGCGCATGCTCACCAGCCAGTGAGGGAAGAGAAACATTGAGTCAGTGCTTCGGGTATTGGTCAATACTTGAAGTCCCAAGGAAGAATTGAAAGTGAAAAGAGTTCTTTGCCTGAAATCTGTGCCCTCATTTCGTAGCAACTTCTTAACAAGTGAACAATGGAGTCCCACACTCAAACAGCTATTAAATGCATGAAGCCCGTTCACGGGATTAACAATGCTATAGGCCAAAATGTAATCGCTTAGGTGTTAGTAATTAGACACATATTCCTTTGTGTAGTACCAATGATGCCTACTGTATTTATTTATTTATCATTATACTGTTGTGACTTGAATACTTGTGGAATATATTAAATTAAAAACATTTTCTTCCTTTCTGTTTGCTATAGAATTTAGAATTGGGTCGCCATTTCATTCTTAAATATTTTCAGATGTTTCATCATTGTATTGAATTTGGTATAGAAAAGACCCACCCCCAAAGAACTGTTTCCTATACATACTGATCTTATTGGACTTGTAGGACAGGGTACAATTTCATATTCACAGGGGTAGACTGTCTCATCTTTCTTCCATAGGCAGGCTGGTGGGGTCGAACCACTGCTATCTTGCAGTTAGGAGCTAAACAAGTTACCACTGTGCCACTGTGATGTCTACAGTGTAGGAAGATGTGTATAAGTTTTAGTTATGAAAAGTGAGGAGCAGCAGCCACATTCTTGAGATTAAAGTTTAGCATCTGAGTATAGAATAAATCTTGTGAAAGCAAAGTTAAACTAGGACATCTCTGCTTCTGACTTAAAAGAGACGGAACACATTTCCACTGTAAAAATGAATGCAAAAACTTGTCTATGCAGGCCCCTCTCCGGGTTATGAACAATATCCATTCCTTGCTCAAAATATGACTGGGGAGGCTATCCATGACAGGTGCAGAGGGCTCCCACTTAGCCATACTTTTTTGGAAAATTCCAGGGAGATCGACGAACCCATCTAATTCCAGAAAGATGTACAGGTGTCTCAGAAATGTGAGGTGAATTCTACTCCGTCCAGTACGGAGGAGTTGGAACCATCGCACCAGCAGTGAGTTTAGTGAGAGAAAAGACTTGCAGGCTTTTCCATGATTTAAAAACCGCACCTGCAGCACATGAAGGTGGCCGTGATGAAGAAATTATCGGACATAGAAATTGCTTCTCAATTTAAAGTGAGGAAAAATTTGCACAACATTTGTTCAGCAAGCACGACTTATCAAAAAGTCAGACTTTCCTCAACCAGGAAGGCAGCTATGGTGTATAATGTGTCATTGATTTCAAAAACCCTCTGTTTATATGAATGGATTTTTGATGGCTATTTTTGAGTTTATGTTTTCACTTGCCTTATATGTGGGCTTTAAATAATTCCAGAACTGTACCTTTATTTAGCCAGCAAGGGTTTGTAATAGTTGCATTGGATTTCTATATCCAAATACATTATAAATAAAGATTCAACACAGACGTATTGTCTGCAGAATATTCAGCTAAGATAAAAGTATTATAGGCTTATTTTAAAAGGATGCATAAGAAATCGAAACCATTTAGGACATTGAATTATAATTCAAGAAATTATACTAGTGCAAATATTTTTAACTTACGTTTTTTCTCCATTCTCAGGCCCATCCAACAGGTATTTTGTATTTTTGTATTATAGATAATATCACTTGACAAAAGGATACTGAATGATTTTATGTTAAACTTTTCTCTTTTAGTATATGTTTCAAAGTCAGAGATTAATTATTTTTATCCTATACTTCAGTCAAAATACACCATCACCCTTAAGACCATTAGGTATCAAATTAATGTAATTTGTTGATTTTCTGGTATCAACAGATAACATGAATTTGTTTTAATATACTCAGAAAATTACATAAACTCAGATAAAGCACAATCCATTAAATAAGTACATCCTCAAATCCATTGTCGTGAATAGTTTATTACATTAAGAAATGAGTCTCTCTTAATCATTTGGGTAGTGGTTACAGACTGGAATGCTAGCTGCAAGACCAGCAGTTCAAAGCTCCCCAGCCGCTCCTCAGCAGGAGGAAGATGTGGCTTTCTACTTCTGTAAAGGGGGTGGTCTTTGAAAGTCACACAGATGGTTCTACCCCCCCGCCCCCCAGGGTCTCAAGGGCACCAAGTTGATTTGGTTTTTGCTTTGGAATCCTTCCAGCAGCATTCTGGAAGGAGAGTGAGAGGAGCCCTGTCGTTGAATATTGTCAACCAATGGTCTGTGGTTCAAACCCATCAGCCACTCCACAGCAGAAACCATCACTGTTTGCTTCCATAAATATTTATAGCCTTGGAATCTCTATTGGGTAGTTCTACTCTGTCCAAAAGGATCGTTAGAAATTTACTGTTTTTATACTGTATATAGCAGAAACAGTTTTGTGCCACTACTGCTTTGCTGGGAGTAGTAGAAAAGGTAGTGACAATAAGAATGCAAAGCATCTATTTAAAATTCAAATATATAGAGTAAATTTTTGTCAAATACATAACTCAGTCACACATCATTATGGAACAAAGACTGCAAAAGTCTTTTGCCTGAGGAATTGAGACATATGTAGTTTAAAATATAGATTACTGAATAATTTTGGCAAAAAATTGCTTCAGAAAAAATGGAATTGGAAATATCATCAGTATAAATAGGAATGAAGTTAGACCATTCCCAACTGATATCAAAATAGTCTCCATATAGTTTCCTTGCTTTTCTTTTTCATGAGAGGGAGGCGAAGAAGGAAAAATGACACTATTGTGAGTACTATTAATTTAATTTTATAAGACTCATTAAAATGAAAGTTAAGGTGATACATCTCAGGATTTAAATATTGAAACTTCATGAGAAAGTGTAAGACAGATGTCCAATACATTTAAAGTGTAGAGAAAAATGTGAGGCCCTCAAAACTGAAGAAGAAATATAAACTGAAAGGTGTAGACCTTTAAAAGACTCGTTTCTCATTTACCCACTACCCATCTATTAGTCTCTCAAAGTGTGGTAATTTCCATGTTCTTGTAAGGCTGAAAGCGATACCACCAGGATTCCAAAGACCAGGATGGTCACCCAGGGTGGGCGCATTGCAGTGTAGCTTTCCAGCTAACAGACTACAAAGAAGAACCTAGTGATTTACTTCTCAAAAATTGGCCACTGAACACCATATGGAGAGCAACCGAACATTGCATGATATAATCATGAAGGAGAAGCCCCTCAAGTTGGAAGACACCCAATTGATGATTAGAGAAGAGCAGTCTCTTCAAAGTCAAACTGACCTTATTAATGTGGATGGAGCAGACTTTAGGGCCCTTGGCACTGCCTAAAATGAGAAGACACAATCTGAAAACATCTACTAATAATCAGAATGTGGGATCTTCTTAGAGCTTCAGTAAGTTCATGATAGATTCTCATTAACTATCTATCCATTCATTTTCTCATGAACTTCTTGAAGTCCTTTTTATAAAGCATGAATGTATGAAAATGTCAATTCATAAAAAGGAAATGGGAATGTATAAAAATGGATATCTCTAGTCTTAGCTGAAATTGACAAGTACTGGCCTGTTTTATTGGGACAGTACCAGAATTAGACCAGAACCTGTGCACTGCTACAGATAAAAGCCCACAACACAGGGAATTCAGAATAGATTAAGCCCTCATGGCCAACAAAAAGAGTAAGAAGTACCAGGAGAATTCAGGGAGGGTTAGGTGGGAAAGGGTGAATTGACCACACACATCAGCCTATACACCCCTCCCAGGGGGATGAACAATGGAAAAGTGGGTGAGGGATGTGACAAAGGAAGATGGAAGAACAGAAAATAATAATTTATAACTTAAGAAGGGTTCATGAGAGAGAGAGAGGGTGAGCAAGTGAGGAAGAGGGAAGAAATGAGAACTTAATATCAGGGGCTCAAGTCAGAAAAGAATGCTTTGGAAATGATGATGGTGACATATGTGTAAATGTGCTTGACACATTGGATATTTATGGATTGTCATAAAAGATTTAAGAGGCTCAGTAAATATATATATATATATGTACATACAATTCTATGGAAAAATATTGAATTCAGAAAGCATCAAAAGACAAGTAAAAAGAAAATATCGAGAATGATGATGGCAAAAAATGTACAAATGTGCTTGACACAATGGAAGTGTGTATGGAGTGTAATAAGAGTTGTATGTGCCCCCTGTAAAATTATTTTAAAAAGAAGATGGAAGAAGCACACAGAGCAACAGCTTTCAGAAGAATTGGTCATGTTCAACCAGGTCAGGCGGAATCTTGGGATCCAGAAATCATGTCATTGAAAGAGCTGGAGAACTCCAAGCTCCACTGAAGGCATTGGTAGAACAAAAGGTTCCAGGAATTGGGACTAAAAGTCTCATTGAAATTTTTCATCAAAGGACTATAATACCAAAAATTCTCATTTAAATGTACAATGAATTTTGGAAAGGAACATCTAAGTGGAAAATTAAAACAAAGAAAACCGACTGTCAACTGGTTGATTCTGATTTTCGTATGTTGCTGCCCAGGGCCATAGAGTTGACTCCCACCCACAGTGCCCTGACACACAACAGAATGAAACACTGTACAACTTTTCACCATCCTCAAAATTGTTCCTATACCTGAGCTCATCGATGCAACCTCTGTGTCACTTCATTTCATTGAGGGTCTTCCTCTCTTTTGCTGCCGCTCCACTTTGCCAAGCATGATGTCCTTCTCCAGGGACTGGTCTTTCTTGACAATCTGTCCAGACAATATGTTCAAAATACATCAACGAAACCTTGCTCCCTTCCCCCCAAGGACTGTTCTGGTCTAACTTCTTCCAATTCAGATGTCTGTCCTATTTGCAGCCCTTGAAGCTATCAATATTCTTCTCTAGCAACACTATTCCATGTTATGCCATGTCCAACTTTCCCTTACATGGAATGCAATGGAGAATGATTTGTTGTCATCCTTTATTTTGGGGCTCCTCACAGGGAGAAGTGGTCCATTGGAAAGTATGTACTCTTGAAACAGTATCATCAATATCACACACAAGTAAGATTTTGGCAAAGATAATTTTAAAATGACATCTGTACATCGACAGGGAACTCAGAAAGTCAGCCAAATTTGGAAGAGTGTATAAAATAAGGGACTATCTTTTCTGAAGTCATATGGATCTTGGCTCAGAATAAAATATACCTGAAAGGTCTCACCAATGTTTCATTGATGAAGCCAATGCATTTAAGAGTGTGTATCCTAACAAATTTTGAAGAAGATTATGAAGAATGGGAATTCCAGAACACATAAGAGGGCTCATGTGAAAGCCATACATAGACCAATAACATTATAAACAGAAAAAGTTATGAAATTATAAAGGATTTCATTTTAGTTGCTGCAATCAATGCCAATCAAAGTAACAATGCAAATAAAATAATCTGTTTAACAGGGCAAACCTACTGGATTAGACCTCTTTACATTATTTAAAACTCTCAAAATTAAATATGTCCCTTTGAGTACTAATGTACACTTATCTGATTGCATGGTGTCTTTAATCTCCTATGAATATGAATGGTGGACAAGGACTTTAAGAAGACCTAATTAATTGAAGAAGAATCAGTGCATTTGAATTAAGATATTGGCAAAGAATGTTAGATATACCATTGACTGGCTGCCAGAAGAATGGTGATGTCTGTGTTTTAAAGAAGTACAGTCCAAGGGCTCCTTAAAAACAGAGATGGTGTTAGGGTTAGGGGGAAAAAGAAAAAAAACAGATGGGAAGACACTGTTTCACGTATTTTTTGACATGATGTCAGTAAATACAGGCTGTGGATACAACCATCAGGCTTTGTATCAGAGGTCAGAAAAAAAATGAGGAAACCCCTCCTCAAGATGAATTTCCACAATGGGTTCCAAGATAGCAACAATTCTGAATATGGAACAGGTCCAGGGAGTTTGTTACTCCATTGACGCCATGACACCCCAAAACCACATCGTTGTTTGTGTCTTGTTTTAGGGGAGAATCCTGTCTCTGTGAATCGTGCCTAGATTCATCTTATGAATAGATCTCTGCTTGATTTTATGACTGACCTGTGGAGTTCATTTGTTCATTTTTTAAATCCCTTTATTTTCCCTTTGCTAAATGGCAATTCACTTTTTCTTTCACTATCTCAGCAGAATAAGTCAGTCATCTCACTGAAAACAAAACAAAAACAAACAAAAAAACGCTGTACTGAATTTTAAACAAAAGCATTTTTTTTCTGTGTTTCTCTTTCAGGAAGTTGATGGCAATAAAGTTATGTCTTCATTTGCCCCACACAACTCATCTACCTCACCTCAGAAGGCAGAAGAAGGTGGGAGGCAGAGTGGTGAGTCCTTGTCCACCACAGCTCTGGGGACCCCAGAGAGGCGCAAAGGCAGCTTAGCCGATGTTGTGGACACCCTGAAACAGAGGAAGATGGAAGAGCTCATCAAAAACGAGCCCGAAGGTAACAGCTGGGAAAGCGCACTAAGTCGTTATTATCCACTGGTTTTAGTCATTGGGCATTAGCATCTAATTCTCTTTTACAGATGGGGCGTGGTTGGAAAGCTAATACCAGGAAGATGGATAGCATTTTTAGAAAATAGGTAGACATACTAACTTTGTGACTCTTCACTTTGGATGTGATGTCTTTCATATTTTCACCCATGAAGACATTGGGATTACATGCAAATTTAAGATATTTCAGGATGGAATGTAGCAGGAAGGCACTTCCAGAACAGGCACCGTGTGTCAAATAGCTTTAGTTTAGTTTTTCTCCTCTCTGGTAATTTTTGTCATTTCATTAACATTTGTCTCAAAATATTATCTTTGTAGGTGGGTCTTTTTCTTATATATTCTGTAGGTAACATGGCCAGCCCTATTATGTATTTATAAATTAGCTATTTTCTAACACTGTTAAATATAATGAAGTTCTTATGTGTTCAATTCTGAGGATGCTATTTTTTTAAGGAACTATCTTCTAAATCCCTTTAATCCTTATCCATGATATCCCATAGATGATACTCATATGAACTAGTCTTAAAATTATAGTAAGTAACCCAATAAAACAAATCATGCAAACTGTAATAGCTCTGAGAAAAATTAAAACATAATTTACAGTCATTCTGCATGCTACTGCTGCTTACTAACTCCTATTCAACCTCTGCCTCCGGTTTCAGTCAGATGGAAATTTCAAATAAAAACAAACCAAAAAGTAACAATCAAAACAAAAAGACAGCTACATGAAAAGAAGTACTTAATACCACCCCAAGCCCCTCAAAACAGTTACTGTGTTTATACTATGTAACAACATATTGGGCTAATTTCTAATCTCTCAGTGTTAAAATCGGTGGTAAATTTTGAATATATAGGACACAAAAATGTGTTAGCCAACCAATATGGTAGTCACATAACAGATATTTCAGTTCCCTTTCAGTTGCTTAACTAAGAAATCTTGGTGCTAGGTTAGAATGGATATAACTCATATGTTCTTGACATTAGAAATATTTTACTACTAATAATCTATTTAGCCAATGACCTTTTACATTTGCTATTTTATGTACTTTTTCCCCCCACTTTTCCTCATTGAATACAGGTGAGTGTTTGTGAAGACGCAGAAAATTTTGGTTTGTTTTATAATATGGTGAGGATTTCCCCCCCTAATATTGAAAACAATCTGGTCCTAATAGATTAGTTACAAAAGAAATAAAGAAAGAACATAAGGAAGAAAATAAAACTCATTCAATATCATAAAATTTTATATACTACCTCTTAACCTTATAAAGCTTTTATTTTTATCTTTGTTTCACACGCTATTCATTTCGCACAATTAACTTTATAATTGATACATTGTTTGCATCCTTTATGTTTCATTTAACATTGTTGCATGAGCATTTATTCTGCCACTGAATATACTTTGTGGGGAGATATTCTGACAGGGACTAGAGTCTAGATAATGACACAGGGCGCTTATAATTCACACATTATATAAAAACAAAACAAAGCAAATAACAAGCATTTTTGAGTACATTTTTGACCAGATAATCCAAATATTTCTCTTACATTTCTATGGTATATGTGTTACAATTGAAGAGCCAATATTTATACATTGTTGTTAACTCAAGGCTCTAGTTCATTCAGACTTTTTAAATGTACTTTATATTTAGTGTCATTTTTATGCCTAATATTCTAACCATATTACCGCATTGAATTTACTATTTATTTATCGATGATCTCATTATGTATTGTTTCACATCTCCAGCAATTTTGAAAACATTATCAGGGAGTGGCTCTGGTGGTTCAGGCCACACATGAGGCTTAAAGAACACTGGGCCACCTTATGGTAGACTTGAGAGCCTCCAGAATTCCTGGTGACAACTGGCCCAAGCAAGTAGCTCATGTATTTCCTCTGTGCCTAATATTGGCATCAGTCATTTCTTGATGATGTTATGTTTCTCTTTATTGAAGAACATGATGCTGTTTATTATAAGACCTTTCATCTGACCCAGCAAAGAAGTGTGTGTGTGTGTGTGTAGTAAAAAAAAAGGCAATAGTTACAACTCACCCACCACTCCACAGGGAAAAGACATGACAGTATACAAGTACTTCTGTAAAGATTGACAGTCTTGGAAGCCCTATGAGCTGTTCCACTCTGTTCTATAAGGAGCCCTTGGTGTCTTCATGGGTTATGAGTTGGGTGACTTACCACAGAGTCAAAAAAGTGCTTGTACCCAGAAGTTGCTCTTTGGGAAAAGACGAGGCTTTCTGCCCCCATAAGGATTTCCAACCACAGTTCTGCTCTGCGCTGTGGGTAGCTATGAGGCAGAATTCACTAGATGGCAATGGCTATGTTTGTGTGTTCATTTGGTGATATACATATCTCCATCGACAAACTTACATATGCACACACATATATATGCACGTCCTTGGTGCTTGGTGCTCCGGTGCAATAGGTGTTGAGGTGCTAGCCACAAGGTCATTAGGTCAGAACCACTGGCTACTCTAAGGGAGAAAGAAGAGGATATCTGCACCCATGAAAATTTGCAATCTAGGAAATCTTAGGAAGCAATTCCACTCTGCTTCATTAGGTCATTATGACTAAGAATGGACAAGATTAAAGTGGATTGTGTGTGCGTGAGTGTGTGTGTGTGTAATATCAGTTCTCTAATTTTGTTCTTTTGATTAGGATTATATTGAGTCTACTGATCATGTTTGGAAGATTTGACATCTTAACAGTATTGAGTCTTCCTATTTACCACACAGAATATCTCACTTCTGATTTTGTTCTTTGAGCGTGTTTTTCCTATCAGAATGATGTAGTTTTATGCATCTAGAATGTGGGCGTATTTTGCTTGATTTTTCCCTAAGCATTATTTTTGTGTTAATGTAAATAGTATTGTTTTCTCATTTAAATTTGCAGTTGATTATTGATTATATAAAGAAATGTGTTTACCTTTTAATATTAACCCCTACATCAACCCTACTTTGCTTTCTTTTTACTACTTTAAAAGTTTTTCGTTGTTGTTGTAAGTTTTTGTGATTATATATATGCATAACTGTATCATTTTCCAGCAAAACTATATTTTAGCCTATCTACATATCTTTATTTCTTTTGTTTTATTATCTACGGCTTCTAATGTAATGTTTTCTATAAAATAGTATAGAAGTATCCTTGTCTTATTCCAAATATTAGAAGGAAAATATGTATCTTATTTCTATGATGTTAGTGGTCCGTTTTTGTCATTGGTCTTTAGGATCATGTAGACGATCACTTCTGTTCCTACTTGGCTGAGAGTTTTCATCATCAGTGAGTTTGAAATTGGGTCACATGCTTGCTCAGCCTCAATGGATATGATAACACTTTTTTCTCTTTTACTTTCCTGATGTGTTTTGATTATATCTGTTGACTTTAAAATATTGAATCAGATTGCCACACAGGAAGGAGATCATGCAGCATTGTGTTTTGCAGTTATTTTTAAATATTGTTGGATCTTATTTCCTATTATTTTCTTGAGAATCTTTGCTTGTATGTTTATGAGAGAGGTAGTGATCTTGTTCATGAGAAATGTGAGTCTTCCTATCCATGCATAGTTCCCACCATTTTATATTGTTATGATATTCTTCTTATAGCATATATTTTCTTTGATAGATGCATTTATCCACTTTGGCTCTTAGGATAATGTCAGCATCATAAAATGAATTTGGACATGCCCTTTACACATTTCATTTTAATTTTTAAAAATTGAGATAGTTTGGGGTCAAAAATATGATATAGAAAAATTAAGCTTTGGGGGATATATGTTGTAGTCTGAGGCATCTTGCTGTGTTCTTTTTAGATAATGTCTTCTATGTACAATTGCTTGATGACCTTGGTATTCCCCAATGCATTATAATGGCTTGCAAATGGATGAACAAACTCTTAATTTGAGAATTAATGACATGTTGAAGCTCACTGAAAATAAAGGAGGACATAAAAGAGGCAGTTCATTCTCCAAAAATTTTAGGAGAAGCCATTAGAAGGTATTATGAACAAGATAAAAAAGTAATATGTCCAAATAAAGGTACACTGGCCAAAAAAATAGATATGAAGCATCCATCTTTATAACAGGAGCACTGACATAAGAAACATGCAAAATATGCATTATTGCATGTGGGCATTAGGTTGTTTCCATTTATGTGCTTCCTACAATGTTTGGAATTTTTCCTCCAATACATGTATTAAAAGATCAACTCATACTTGTGTAATAAATAAAGACCATTAGATGGTATAGAGAGTGTTTATAGAAGTCTGGAACATTAACTGAATAAGGTACAAATGAAAAAGCCTACTGTATTTTTCAGACCATAAAACACACACCTGACCATAAGATACCCCAAGTTTTTAGAGCAGGAAAACAGGAAAAAAGTATAGTACCAGTAGGCTAAAATATTTATTAAGATAAAGCAAAATATGATAATATTTAACAGTGTAAATTCAACAGTCTGTTAAGAACCATCATCACTTTCATCAACAAATGAGGAGAGGTGTGTGCTGTGCCCATCAAGTGACCTCACTGACATTGAGACTGCAGAAGACGGGACTTCCTCTGAAAACACAGCAGTCTACAGCCTGCAAACAGCAGTGGGCAGTAAGTGGGCACATGGGATCATAAACAAATGTTCTGGGGTACCACACATTTGGACCATCAGGATGCACCCTCACTTTCACCCCACCCTTTTTTGGGGAAATAAGCCTCCATCTTATGGTCTGACAAATACAGTAATTTAAAAAATGTATACATATACTTGAGTATAGACCCACTAAACTGTATTTAAGATTCCTAGATAGGTATTTTGAGTATAAAGAAATTTAAAGAACTTAGTTTTAAAGTCAAAGAATTTAGGTGTGACGAGAATATTTATTTAATACATATGGATTACAGGGTGGTGCAATAAAGAATAACAGTCATATATGAGAAAAGTAATGATGTTAACCAACAACAAAAATAAATAATCCTAACAGTAAAGCTTAAAAGTATACCATAGGGAAGCATCAGAATGGTAAGTAATTTGTTTTTCCCTTCCTGATGCTAGCGAGAATAATTGGCCACGTAATGCCAGGGAGACGCGATAAAGGTTTACACTCAGTTGAAAGTTGCATTATCTTTAAACACTGGATTAATCAAAGGGTATGACTGACCCTGAGAATGGACACCAGAGCCTGACATCACCCGAGCATTGGCACAGTGACATGTGCACAGTACGAACGCATGACTTAGAGCTTGGTAGCAAGAGCAGCAAAAGTAAGCTGAGGTGTAGAGCAGGAGGAAAAAGGGTGAGCGGAGCGGAATGTTAGCCTCACAAATATATGCCACTTTCAAATTGTTTCTTCCCCCTAGCCATTTTTCCCATTGTTTTACATAAAGGCCATTAAAATGAGCAGCAGGTTGTGATGAAAATTTCATTAAAGCCTAACTTGATCATGATGAGGGTACCGTGTTCATGCCTTTGCTTCCTTTCATTCGGGGGTGAGGGAGTGGAGTGGGTTGTTTTCAATAGAGAATCCATATTCCATCCAGCCTTTTTCCTGCCAATGGCAAACTAGCAGAAATCCAGAAGTTAGAACGGATTGGAGTGTCATACAAAAGAGAACATAGAGGTGAATTGGCTAGGGGAAAAAATGTTTTTTAGTTTGCATTTGGGTAAATAAAGTGCTCCCTTTTATTCTAATCATAATGATTAATTGAAGTGTTTCAAAAGTGATAAACAGGAGAAAACATGCCCTGTACCTTTTCTTTGAGTCTTTTTTCCCCCAGAACCCCTGCTTTACACGGATGTGATAATAAAGACTCTTATTGGTCAGGTGTCATTTTGACAATGAACAAGAAGATACAAAAAAAATAAGGTTTGGAATACTTGTCTACATAGTATGGTTGCATTACAATTTGGTAATACTTAGGCTTTATTGAGGGGCCAAGGGGGTTCTGTGGTTCAGAATCACTAGGCATTCAGTGAAAGAAATATAAGCTAAATGCAACATCCAAAGTGTATCATTTTGTAGGAACACATTCTTGCTCTTGTTTTGCTTCTGCATATTAGCTATCTGGGCTGCTAGGGGTTCATACTACATACTGCACTTGTGTGCCTACATTCCATTGAGATGTTGAATAACTAGCGAGATAACACTCAGAGCTGTTCTACTGGAGTGAAGCCTTGACTCTCATGTGCTAGTCATATAAGCCACTGAGCTGATTCCAACTCACTGTGACCCTGCAGGGAAGTTCGAACTGCCTTTGTAGTTTTCTGAAACTGTAAATCCTTTTGGGAGTAGAAAACCTTGTCTTTCTCCAGCCGAATTATCCAAATATATTCTCTGTGTGTTTTTAATTTAAAGGGTGGCCTTTAAAGTTCGCTGAGGTGTTAGATTTAAATCTTAACTTGATTTTCATTCGAAATTTAGGCTCATGAACAGCACAGGTGAAAGAAAAACTTTAACACTGGTGAAAATTTAAGGCACCATTTGAATAGAAACCCAAATGTGGAGATTAGTGTAGACATATTTTAATCTCTGGATCAAGATCCAAAGGAGCTTCAGTTTCATCGAAATGACCCTTTCAGGGAAATGAAACTTTAGAATCTTTCCACCTAGAAACAGAATCATCTTTCCTTGACTCCCACATATACTTTCTTCAGTGCTGTTTCTCTTCTCCATAAATCAGTGGTTTTCACCCTTCGTAATGCTGCGACCCTTCAATACAGATCTTCATGTTGTGTTAACTACCCTAGCCATAAAATTACTTTTGTTGCTACATCGTAAGTATAATTTTTGCTATTGTTATGAATCAGGAAACCCATGTGAAATGGTCATTTGACCACCAAAGGGGTCATGACCCGTAGGTTGAGAACCACTGCCTTAAATCTAATTATTTGCTGAAATAGTCTAGCTCATTTCTTTTTTACCTCTTTTCAGATTTTTTGTCTTAATGCTTGCTCTTATTCTACTGCATTTTGATGACCTATTTATCAGTTTTTCCCTCTAGATTAGACATCTCAAGAGTAATTGAAGTGCACAAAAGTGTTCACATTGTCTCAGGTTGTCCATTGCAATCTTTAGGAAAGAGATAGACATTAGCTCGATCCTCTCATTCAGTACCCCCAAATCCTTAGCTTGATGTCATTTCTCATCTTGAGTTAGAGTGAACACACTACACAAAACCCCTCACTGTAAATGCAGCCCTCCCCCCCAAATTGAACAAACAAACCACACAACAAAAACCAAGTTATTTCCACTGGGTGAATCCAAGCTCGTGTTTGCCTGTGATTTACACATTAGAACTGCTTCATAGGGTGTTCTTAGCTGTAATCTTAATATGATCCTATCATAGAGCTTTCTTTCTTCACATTGGTGATGGTGGTGGCCACTATGCTAGAATTGGGGGCTGGGAGGGGAGGTGGGGGTTAAGTTAACAAGCTTTCACTTTAGAGGCCAAGAACAAGCCAGATACCTATCTTGAATAAAATGCCTTTAAAATCTGACACTCCCTCTGTGCTTCTCAAAGGTCATTTCCCACTCATCTCCAAGGTGCATTTTCTCCTGCTATCTTAGAAATAGGAAGCATTTCTCAAAATCAGCTTTTATTATTATTGTGCCTTTTTATATGTTGTTTACACTCCATTAAACACATTTTCCTATCTTATCTACCTAATTAATTTGCATTCATCTTTTAACACTCAATACCTCGAATTCTCTTCTGAGAATTGGGCTTGGTCTGCATGTTAGCACTAACTTTCCTTATCCATCTAGACTGTTCTTACCACATTTGTTGTATATTTACCTTCTGTCTTCCACAATGGGGTATAAATGTTTTAATAAAAACCTCTTGGTTTAATTATCTATTGCATAATAGATACTTGTTTGCCTTAACTGACAATGACAGTCATTCCACTAATTAACATTTTCTATCCTCTGCTAACATTCTCCCTAATATCAATTGGGTTTTATTTCTGTTATTAATGTTTTTCTCCTACTCTTTTTTTAATGGCCTAGCAGTCACTTTCTTTAGCTCACCGCTTCTTTTATTCATTCATCCTATTTTCTCCAACTTCTTCTCCAGGCAACGGCTTCTCATATATAGACCCTATGATTGAATTATTGGGACCATCATTTTCATTTCTTTTTGAGACTTAAAGAGGTCAAAACTTGGTCCTATGTTACAAAGGTCAACATTGTAAGATCTCAATTAAACTGAGATACACATGTTGTGTCTGTTACAAGAATGAAAACATTACCATTTTAAATGGCTTGACGGTAGTGTGCATTTCTAAGAAAATATGCTAACATTACCTTCAGATTAGTGACCATAGTTTATAAAATGCCCTCACTGTTGTAGGCACACTGAAAAGGGATTCAGACTGATTTATCAATCATTTGCCAGAATTCAAAGGCACATTTGATGCTTTAATAGTGTTCAAGATCATGGGAACGGCCACTCTTTTTCTAGGAATATAGAGTGTCAGATGGGAGAGTGAGTCCTTTGTAATTGCTGTACCCTTTCAGATGCTGCTTTCTCTGCCTTAAATGCACTTCCCTACTTTTTCTACTTAATGAATTTTTATTCTTCTTTAAGACTCGATACCTCTTAATTTTATTCTCAGAATTTGGCTTATCATGGTGACAGGATGGGGCATCTTTTTATTGGACCCTCCTCTACAGTATTCCTAGCTCCCACACACATAGAAAGCTCTTCTTCCAACCAAAAACAAACAAGTAAACTCACTGCCTTAAAGTGAGTTTTCCCTTGGTTGTGACTCATATCAGGATCAAAAAGAAGTTAGCTGGATCTTTTTCAAAACCTTCTCTCCATCTACCAACCAATCTAATCTGCCCTTCAAGAGTAAAATTTTCAAACTTAGGATTCACAGTTACCTTAAGAGAATGTATAACCCTTAACAATGTTATTCAGAAGTGCATTTGTAAATTTTTTGAGAGACCGCCCAGTCTTTATTGGTTTTAGATAAAGACTTTTAGATGGTTCCATGAGGGAAGAGGAATAAATGTTTTGTTTTGTGTTTTAATTTATTATGTGGGAATTAATATTTATATGGCTTTAATTATGAGGTTACAATCTGTAGATACAATGAAAACGTATGCGGGAATATAATATTTCTGAATTGGTTCCTGATTTTTTGGCAACATTGTTGAGAAATGTAATTTATTAAAATAAATATTTTCTTAAGATAAAATTATCCCCTACCTTATAATTTACACTGTAAGGAAAAAATGCATTTACTTGATATTAATTTGCCATAAAATTTGTGTTAATGTAATGAGTATCTGCCCTCAATTGGCAATGTTGGCTGCCCTACTTTCATCATAATGTTGTTGAAAGGAACAAATGAGGTAATGCACAGGAAAGTACTTTGTAAATTATTACCGACTTGGAATTCTATCAGTTATTGTCATTTTCACATAGCAGCTGGTCAGAAAAAATATTGATTTTGGCACACCTGAAACATTATATATTTTCTAAAACTCCTTTCCTGGCATGCTTTTATATGCTAAAAATCATCCTTCAGACCTATGGAAACATGGATATTTATAATACTAGTTGAAAATAGAATTTTGGGCTAAAAAGGTCTAAAAATCTTGGGACAAGGAGATTTTTGTTTCATTTTTTACAAAATTTCTATACTAATAGTATATACTAACAAGGTTTGAGTGTTTTTAAAAAGAGTTCTATAGTCATCCTCACAATGAGATATGATGCTCCCTCCGTCCTCCAGCATTCATTGTTGACTCCTCAGCTCCCCTCCCCACCTGTACTCCTCTCCCAGATAAACCAGTGCAGCGGTTCTTACTCTCAAGGCATCCACTCCTGCTGAATTTCCTAAAATTGGGAACCTGGCAGAAACGATAAAAAAACAAAACTCAGTTGAAAGAATAAAATTATAAGATTAAGCTAGAACTAAAGGGTAAGAAAGAAAAGGTCACTAACAATATTTAAAAGTCGGAGAACAATTTGTGTTTGGGAACAAGCAAGAATTACTTAAGCCTAACACAAATTCATATTTGGTCAAGAGGGACATCAACTGACCATGTAGCATCTTATATACTACCATTTGATTCACTATAATCAATTTTGCAGTAGTCTCTGCCATATAAGTAAAGCTCTTCTGAGTCCTTCACCTGTGGTCAGAGTACATCTGCCAGGCTTTATCTGACCAGATAAAAGGAGTGGTTTTGATGTTTAATTACTGTATATACTCATGTGTAAACTGAGTTTTTCAGCACATTTTTAATGTAATTGTTGTGGTAAAATTAGGTGTCTCAACTGATAGTCAGTTGACATATTCTAGTGTATATGGTATATGAATTCCCCCAAATATATGCATGGTTAGACACAACAATTAATTTTCTTCCTGCCAAAATTACTTTTCAAAGGAAAAAAACCTTTTTCTACATTGACATGGGTGAAACCACAAGTTGTAGTCAACAATTTTGTACATGTGCATATCTGTCTTTTTGTATGTAATTTTCTTTTTAGATTTTACATGCATGGTATTCCAAAAGTTCACAGCAAATGTGTAGTATGGAAAATAGGCATGAATATTTTTTTTTGCTTTTGTGTTTTTTTATTTTGTTTTTGCATCAAAATGAGTTTATACTAGATTGTGACATGTCTGAACAGGATCAAATTGAGGCACTAAAATAAAGACATCTATTTGAAAAGAGCCCCTATTAGAGTAAAATCAATTCTATGAAATTTGAAGCAAGAACAACTGTCATATATGTACAGTGAAGCTATAAGGTAAAAATGGTTCAATGATTGATATTTTAAGAAGCAGTTAAGGAGATGGTACCCCAAAGGAACCAGTAGGGGACAGATGGATAGTGCATTGTAAAGGAAGAAGAGGTGATATTCACGAAGAAACTCTTAGGAGCCCATCAACTTACAAGGATACAGCCTTGTTCTCGCCCTAATTAAAGAGGACAAAGGATGAACCAAAGAAATAGCCAAAGCTATAAGCATGTCAACTAGTTCCATTAGCACAATTCTGACTGAAAAAATTAAGATTTGAGCAAACATTCCATATATACCACATATACCAAAGTCATTGCATCCGGATTAGCTGTAGACAAAAGCTGAGAATTGTAAATAAATGAGGGCACGGGGGTGAAGCCTTTCTTGGAAGCATGATTGCAGTAGATAGAACATGTCTTCCCAGTAGACTCCTCAAGACAAAGCATAGTCAGAGAAATGGCTTTCAAGTGGCAGAAGGGGTGCATTCAAGATACAACCAGCTTCTCAAGAGCAAAGGTCCTGGTCCGTCTGAGTCATTCTGTTTATTGATTTTCTGGAAGATCAACGAATGATCACATCTGTTTACTAGGAGAGTGTGGGGGGGGAAGGCAGCACAAAATTTAACAGGAGGATAGCCCATGGAAACATATCGGGGGTGGGGGGGTTTCTTCACTGGCACAGTGTTACTATTCATCCCCCTCATCAAACAAGGACGATTGTGTGGAAGTGGGATGGCACATCCATAAGCAGCCCCCTGAAAATCCTGATTTGCCTCCTCCAGACTTCTTTTGTGTCCTAGTAAGAACAGTGTCAACTTGGTGGTATAATGGGCTGTACATTGGACCATTCACTACAAGGTCAGTCATGCAAAACCACCAGCTGCCGCTGATCCTGGATGGGAAAAGAAGACTTTCTGCTGTAGTAAAAATGGACTGTCTCAGAAACACACAGGGGCAGTTCTACTCTGCCCAGTTGGATCTCCCATGAGTCAAACTTAAGTCGATGGCAGTGATTTTGAAGATTATTTTGGAAATCTTATAAAGTATTTAAAGGTCACCATCTTTTTTTCAGATAGTAATGCATTAAAAGACTGCCTTGACCCTCAGTTAAATTCCCAGGACCTCTGGTTCTTTAGAGATGAACTGAATAGCAGGTATCATGACTAACAAAAGTGCATTGATTTTGTTCTTTCTCTTTTAGCTCCATTTTCGATGAGCTTTTGAAGTCCCCCCCCCGAATGCTTGATTCTGTTTCGTATCTGTATCTGTCAGGATTCTCCTGTTTTCTTTGATACTCACACATCCAGAATGGCCATACCATGGTGAATGTGCCCTTTGTGTAGGAAAAAAACAGCATTTATTTGGCAATTTTTAAGTTCTTAAAACTAGAATGTATCATTACACAGATAGTTGTTGTTTTCCTGAAATTCAAGAAATCTGCCTAATATTTTATAATGCAGGATGATGAAAGCACACAACATACAGCTTGACATGCAGTAGTTCCTTGTTTTGTGTATGAACTTCACAGAAAGGCTTCACACTCCTTTTAGCAGAGCTAATAGAAATAAGCCAGTGGGTATGAAAAAGTTCTATACTGCGACATGCCTGTAGCCTGCATCCTCACAGTCATCTGTGGTATGTCCTTTACCATTTAAATTAGTAGATGAGAAAAACTAAAAAAAAAAGGCATTGCCATCAAGTCAATGGTGCCTCATCGTGACTCCCTGTGACTTCCAGAGATGGTACCATTGATGGCCGCAGAAAGCCCAGTCTTTCACTCGTGGAATTTCTGGTGGTTTTGGACTGCTGTCCAGGTAGATCACAGCATCAGCAGAGGTCTACTTGTAGATGAAAAAGTTACTACATTTTTTATTCTCTTTCTGTCTCTATGCCTCTCCATCGGACACTATTGGGAAATCTGTGTTCACGTAGGTGAAGGAACTTGAAGCTTCAGTTTAGTATCTGTACCAGTGCAACACAGATTGTTGATGGTCTGTATAAAGAAACCTCTTAACTTCTCCGCTTATCCCTTTGGTGGCATGGTGGGGTTGCACCGTTTTTATGTGCATTCCTAGATGATTCTGGAAGAGAAACTTGCATCTGCTTTATCTGTCCAGAAAGTACTCTTTCTTAGATCTTAAAACAGCTGTGGATCTTATCGTGTCACATATCGTTGATAGTGTTTGTATTTGTAGCCATTGCATGTCGTGAAAATCATCGCAGTTGGTTGCACTTGCTATGATTTCTTGCCGTGCGGTCCTCGAGAAATAACTGTGATAAGGCGCTTTTTATTTTTTACCACAAATATGTTCATGAGATCCTGTAAGAGCGTTCTTGTTTTTTTTTCATATCTTCAGTCTGATGTTAAGAATCCAACAGAGGTTTTTGAAACAATGTGTTTTCATTTTGTTATGCTACCGCATGATGTGTACATTCCCTATAGGAGTCACAGACCTCTCGTGCCTTTCAATGCCCTTACAGGCATTATACATTTACTGTTTGAGTTCACATCCTGAATTGCAATGCTGTTCTTATCATCATTCAAATGCCTGCTATAAAGCAGCCTGGAAAAAAAATAATTAAACCACGTTAATTTAATAGACAAGTTGAAATAGAAATGCAGAATTTCTTTCAAGTTTTTCCAACTTTTTATGTTTCTGTGTTGTTGTTGTTTTTAATAGGGAAATTATGGAGATTGACTTTCCTAATTTCAAAATTCCCAAAGCATCCTTGCAATTGGGCAGAGAAAGAGGCACTTCGAAACTCATTCTTGTTTTAAAAATCACATTTGATGAGGTGGGAAAAATAAAAAGTGAACCGATCAGGGGAAAAGTGAACCGATCAGGGAAAAAGCTTAAAGATATTTTAATTGGCCAAGCTTTGAGTTGCTTTTGTTTAGTTACTCACTGTCTTTTTTGACAAAGTACATGTTGAAGAGGCTTTGTAAGTGCTGTTCCACTGAAGGACAAGCAAGGGCACTTTTCAATTTAGCCCTTTTAAGTTTGGTTCCTCACACCCCCACTGCTGTTGGGGGCTACTCCTCATGTATTGTGGTTCTGTGTTCATCTGTGCAGTCTGTCACTGGCAAATGTCTCTCTTCTTGTATAGTCTCACCTCCAGGCACCCTTTTCAAAGGCACCACTTTGGTGGTGGAAATGCTCACTTATAAAATGATGATGAAGGAAAAAAGTTTATTTTTCTAAGGGTCAGGAAAGAAGACACCCAACACATGCTGGAGGGTCGATCTCTTCAGGAATAAGCACTTTGCTGCTCACCCAGCATTAGTGGAGTTTGAAACCTGGCTGGTTTTCAGCCCTAAAATGCCTTGTTCTTTTTATGTGGTTCTGTCATAGGTGTTTGATCTGATGCTAGCGATTTTCATTAAGTTAACTGTTGAAATTAACTGATATTTTCGTGGTGGAAGACCTTCTGGCTTGGATCTTAAAGGTTCAAGGAATGTCATGGAGGATTTTCTGTAGCGTGGTAGATTCCTGATCAATTATAATTTCTGCCTGAGCAACGTATTTGCCTAAGAAAGCTTCTAATTTTCTAATTATTTTGGACTTATGCTTTTTCTATGAGAGTAGAACAGTGTGTAATTTTCTGTCCTTCATATTCATCCTTTGTAGACCAGTCTTCTTGAGTGGACTCTTTGTCTCTGCCAGGGGTATTGGGGAATCCTTGGAGAGTTTCTCACCTTTCATGTGGGAGACCTTAGAGCCTGATTCCTTCTCAGTGCACTATATGCATAGCCACCACCTCGATAAACAGAATTCAGAGAAACTTCTAAACTACTAGGAAGAAAGGCTTGGTACTCTGCTCCTAACATCCAGCCAGTGAGAACCCATATCGATCACAGCAGTCCAATCCACAGGCAGGAATGGTCTGGTGCAGGGCAGGTAGCGTTTTGTTCTGGTCTTTATGGGTTCACCATGAGCCACGACCAAGTCAACAGCAGCTAGCACCATGAGCCACAGCTGTCTCTCGTATTCGATGCATCCTCTTTGACGCCCAAGTCACACGAACTTGCCTAACAGTGATTGCTTTCTTGCCGTGTTTGCAGTATTTCTAAACTTTTCAGAGAAAAGGGTCATCTCTGATTTCCTCGCCTTTGTTCCAGACTTTCAGTTTCAACAGGTGCTGACCCAAGACATACATTCACAATTGAATAGGAAAGCCATGTGTGGTCCCTCTTGGTTACTTGTGTGAGCCACAGCTTTGGGGAATATTGTGCATTCAAGAGTGAAGAGCCGGCCACCTGTTTCAGAGGCCTCTTGTCCCTCCCCTGAAAGGTTCAGGCCCTTGCTGGATAGTAATACTCTCATCTGGACCACATACACAGCTTCTTTCCAAAACCCATTTGTCAGACTAGCTGGAAGATTCTGTGTGTTTGAGCCCGGGTGTGTTTTCCACTCAGTTATCCTCAAGGCTCTTGTCATGACCATGCATATTAAAATTAATCAGACCTCCTAGGCCTGTGTGGCGGTTTAACACGAAGAAGTGTATATTAAGCATTTGCCCTAATTAAATAGGCCTCTTTGGTTTTGTTCTAGTGGATGCTTGGTCTTTTTTTTTTAATAGGAGTTGTTTACGGAGAAGGCACGGACGGCACTAGAGTCAGTGGAGAGCTCACTCAGAGTTTCCTTGGCCACCTGCTCCCGGAGTCCTGAGACCTCAAGTGCTCCCAGTTAGTCCTGCTTCACCACCCGCTGTGCAGAGAGGAAATATGGTGCAGATCAGGAGGGAGAAGTGAGGCGAGGGCAAAGCAGAGAGAGCATATGACCCAGACATTTTGGAATGATTAAAATAGACCCTCTTACATATTGATAAACTTTGGATACCAGATTGTGCTCAGGGCTCTCCTTTTTGAAGGAGGAATATTGGACACTTAGGGGAGGACCTTGTTTGTAATTCAGAGCAAGCTTCTTTTCCGTCATGCCATGAATTTGAAAGTCAACTTTTACTCATCCATTTTTAAAAAATGTATGTTTCCTAAGTCCCTTATATAGCCTATAGAAGCCTATAGAAATCTGTCGAAACCTATAGAAGCCTATAGAGTGCACATCTGCTGCAATAACTTTTGGACTTTAATCTACTCTTATTTGTGTTAGACCTTCACCACAGTTCTAGGAAAGACCACTGAAGAAAGAAACTGAAGAAAGCAAACTTTTAGATGCACTAAGATCAAAGCATCGAACATGTCTTAGTGTGACATTACATAGTGGGTTTCTTGTTGGGATATTTAATAGTCATAAATGAGTTAAGCTCTAACACACAGACCACTACATTTTCCTAGTGTGTGGCTGTGGATCCCCTGATTCATCTGGATTCTTTTTTTTTTTTTTGCAGTATTTTAGAAAATAGGAAAATGTATTCAGAATATTTCAATTTGATCTAAATGAAATATGTGTAAGATGAAAAATGAGGCCAACATTGTAAAGATTTTGAAATAAAATAAAACTTATGTAAGTTTTATTGTAATCACCCCAGCAAGTTACTGGGTGAGAGATTACGCAAGTAGGAGTGCCCCTCTCCCAGACAAAGTTGATTTCTTCTTTGCAAAATTGAAAAATTCAGAGAATTCAAAGCTATCCTTCCCTATCCCTTTCTCCCTCCTTCCTCCCCATCGCATGTAGTAGGTGAAGTAATCCATCCATCAACCTATATGATCTTTTGACTTTTCTGTTTTTAACGTGGGTGTGCGGCTCGTTGTAGAGCACTGTGTCAGCAGTGCCAAGCAACTGTCTGGGACCTGACAGCATCCTAGAAACCCCTCTCCTGTGCACTGGGGTTGCTCCTGGTTATTTCTGAACACAATGCAGATTGTTCAGTGTGGGTGTAGATGAAATAGAAAGAAAAATAAAGGCCGCGAACAAGTAAATACATCTTTCATCGTTTCTTTTGTTTGGTGTGTTTACTGTGTGCTATTCTTGGTCAATAGAGTTGGTTGACAGCTCTGCAAAGGGGTGAGGAACCTTTTCATGAACTTTATCCTTTTGTTTGGTCTCCGTAGAAAAAGTTTTCTATTTGCCATTCTCTTTTTCCATGGCAGCTCTCTGTAAGTGCTCCCCTCACCCTTTCCTTTTCCTTCTTAACAGTTGCTTTGCTTGCAATGGGACAAATTCAAGTGATTATGAAACAGGATCAACAATTTTATCTACTTCTAAGCTTGAGACCGAGGATAGCCTTCACGTGGAAATGCTTTTAGTAGAAGGAGAAAAGGAGACATTAAACAAATCACTTTTCTGCTTCTGTAGAAGAAAACGTGCCATTGGTTCTTAGAGCCCTCTGTAAGCTTCACCTAAGTACTGAGGTTTTGTTAACTTCATATTTAAGTTTTCTGTTCCCCTCATATCAATGGGATATCAGTGTAGAGCTTGTGGCTTGGCGCACTTACTGCCGAGGTCAGTAGCAAGGAACACACCCGTCCTTGAACCTGTCTACTTAGGACAGCCCAACGGCTCACTTCTGCTGGCATTAAGATGTGCCTAGGTAAGGACTGATGTGTTGGTTCCAGATGGATTCAGTCTCCACTGCCGAGGCTTTTCTCTTCCGAGAAGCTATGCTTTGTTCATACAACTGTGCCTGAAACGCTTATATGCCACAGTGTGACATTCGTCATGTGGAAGACATGGGAGCAAAAAAACCCCCAAAAAAACCAACCTTTAAATAAGCAAAACTGCTCCGTCTGCCCTTTAGAGATGCTGCCTTATGACTCTAATTTCATTTTTTTAAATCCTAAACTGATTTGCTTTGGTTCATACTCCAGCCTGCTACTGTTTTTCATCAGTGTCAAGACACCCTGCCTTGGTGGATCAAGACACATGAGTGGCAAACGTGTGAGCTTGAGAGAATATGAACCAGAGAGGCCAGTGCTCAGCCTTCCCCCATTTCAAATTTCAGAGAGGAAAAGCACATCTCGTCTCAAAATAAGTTTTCCCGTGCCTCACCCCCTCAGTACCTAATGTGACGGGAGGGTCACGGATCTCCTTGTCCTCTATGGTGACAGGACAACCACGTTTCCACTTTACTAAGCCTTTTTTCAAGTCAGCTCATGGGAATCATTAGGAATGGACTAGCATACTTGAGGACAAATTTAACAGACATCTTTATCGCCTATCTTTCTCACTTAATGGGTTTTGTTATGTCCATGAAAGATATTGAGAAAGCCTAAAGTCACAGTTACTTTTGAGTCTTTTTTTTTGTTGCTGTTGTAGGCAAACGTTTTCCAATTTTTTTGTAAATAAAAGTGTTTGAACATTTCAGAGTATATTACATCCACATAGAGAGACATACATTATGCCTATGCAAGTGGTCTTTCTAGATTTACAGCAATGAAAATCTTCTGAAATACCCTATATTTATTTCTAGTGAAAACTTAGAATTAGGGACATAATAAACACACCACTCTCAGTATATCTATGCTGACACAGCACACAATCTTGCTACTTTTGTTCTATCTCTGATATTTCTAAAGAATTAATGAAACACACAATATATCCTTATATATGTTATTTATATACCATGTGCACATATGAATGTAAGAGAAATATAATAGCTTTACAATTAGATTGTAGGAGTGTATATTTCACTCTGAATTACTTAACTAAATGTTTTTAAGAGAGAAAGAACTCAGATCAGGTCTGGCATCAGAAAATATAGGAAATAGCTGCTAGATATCTTTTTTTGTTTTGAGGGGGGCGCTTGTGTTTTAATTTGTTCTCTCTCTCTCTCTCTCTCTCTCTCTCATAGTCTTTTGTTTTCTGTGATTATCATGTGTAATGTTCATTTGGCACTCAAGATACACCCTATATCTCCTTTCTCTGAAACAGTTTTGTTTTTTAATGTTCACCAATTCATTCACTCTAAGATGAGAATAGATGTGTACTGATATCCTTTTATGTGCTTGTTATGAAAAGACAAAATCGAAAGATATAATGACTCTTTAAGAAGTTCATGGTCTTTTGAAGGGAGACTCATTCATTCACTCACTCACTGCTCTCAAGTGGATGCAACTCAGGTTAATTCATGGGGAAAGGGATGATGAGTAGGAAGTACATGCAACAGGCTCCATGAGTAAGAAGGAAGGACATTTTGTAGAACAGTCCTGCGGGCAGGTCCTTTGATAGGAATGTCTAGGGGGAAAAGGAAACTTTAGGAAAGTGAATGAAGAAGAGAGACACTTGGGGCAGAAGGAATGCTCCAGCACCATGCCTGTCTGTGAGTTTTATTTTTGTAAACTGAATGAAAATAAGTTCAGCTTGGCAAAGAAATGTATTCCTTTAGAAATGAAATGCTCCTTTCATAGGGTATTGTGGATTACTATTTATAATTTGTTGATTAACCCATTTTGATCATTTTCTGCCCATAATAAGAATACATTGAATGTTTACATAATTTTGTTAAACCAGTGTTCTTATTTAGATTGATAAGATGATAAAGTATCATTCAGTATATAGGTATCATAATTAAGTTATTTTATTAGAATTTTAATATTTAAAACATCCTTTAGCTTTGCCCGATAACTGATAAGTATTCTCATGTACTTCACTAACTTCAAACAATTTTATTTTATTTATTTTGGGGGCGGGGCATCACTGCCCTCTGGTGGGAGTAGGAGGCCCAGCCTTGCTTCTGGAGAGCTGCTGCTGGATTTGAACCGCAAACCCAGTGGGCCACAGTACCGCACACAACCACTGTGCCACCAGGGCTCAGCCCCAAACAATTTTATTTTTATCACCTTCCATATTGATGGAATAAGTAGCCATGATCACAAAGTGAATGTGCTACAATAAAAATGCAGTTCAAAGTATGTTCATGAGGGAAGGACTGAAGGCTGTATACCAAAAGTTCAAGTGTTATCAGTACACATTATTTGAGCTTTAAAATCAATTAATATCCGCATGTTGGAAATCATAATTTTTAAAAATGTATTTTTATACCAGATGGTGGTAATTTGATTGTCATGGCAGTCTTAACCATTTCGCTATAAGCAACTATGAAAAGAACTGTAACCACATTCACTGTTTTTTTTCTCTCCATAATTCAGCTTCTTTCATTGTACTCTTAGTTACAACACTCAGCATTCTGTCTTGTCTGGATAGCTTCAAGCCACCGATTTCTGCCTCTCCACAGCCTTCTGAGGAAGCATTAGAACTCTAGAGAAAATAATCACTTTCCTCAGACACTAGAGCTAATAGGTTTATACATAAAATTTCCTATATTTCCTTTGCTCATCATTAGCATATACCCACTAAAAATGTATAGAGGATGATGCCACCCTTGAACTTTAATTTTAGTACCACGTGGTTGCTGTTTCAAAAGCTGTGTCAAGATCTCATTAATTATAACAATAATAATAATACAGTGGGCACCCCACCTCCATCTGAGGAGCCTTGGTGACACAGTCATATGCACGCACACGTCTATCATGGGATAAGTATCATGACATTACAGCTATACTGGAGACGTGCACATGCCACTCTTAATCGCTCATCTAAAAGACTTTAGGTAGAACATTTTAAACAAAGATGCTAACCGGGAGGGACTGTGATTGAGACCCACCGGTCACTCTGCTTGCTGAGGATGGAGTAGTTTGCTTTCACCCAGAGGAGCGCCCTGGAAGCCCCGCGGAGGCAGTGCTGCTCTTTCCTATAGGGTCACCACGAGCTGGAGTTAGTTGGCTTACGAACGATGGGTTAGGTTTGTGTTTAACCAAATCGTCTCCAAAGAGTTCAAGTTGCTTTGTTTCCTGTGCTCCTGACTCGTAGGCTTATCTGTCGTAAAAAATATGCATCTAAATCTCATGAAATAAGTCATTTCCCGGTAATGTTAGCCATGATTTCAAAGACATCTTTTGGAATTCTCATGAATGTAAGCACACAACAGGTAAATAAAGGACCATCGACTAGCACATTTATTTTTAGCTATTCAGATGTGATGCTGGATGTCAAATTGCAACCCATATTAAATTTGTGAGCTCACGGAGAGAGGTGATGTCGGTGTAGCTGTGTGGAGGTGGGTGTGGAATGATCTAATTTCTTCTCAGGAGTGGAAAAAGAGCCGCAGTTGGTGGGTGATGTGGTCATTGTGCCATCCATATATTTTATTGGAGCTCGCCAGAGTTCTTTAATAAAATGGGTGTATTTTCAGCCTGCAGCTGCACTGAGCTCACTTCCTACCAATCCTTGCATCATTCTTTATGGATTTTGCTCCAGTAATGTTGACTTGCCTGTTGCTTTTCACCAGACAACATGCTTCTCTTGCTTTCTGATGTCTTCCCCATGTGGTTGCTGCCTTTTCACTTTATATTGTATCCAATTGGTGGTTATTTATCCTTAATATTTAGTTCAGATTTTAATTCTACCAGTACACTTTTTTGCTAACTCAATCTCCCCTCCTCCATCCCCCTTCATGAAGAAATTTTGCTTATGTCTTTTTCCTCCATTAACTCTTCACCTACAACTGTGGTCTGCAACTGTGACTTATGGTCAACTATCCAGCCCTTTGAAAGTGGAAAGCATGCAGTATTTTTGTCCATGAGCCATAGTTCAAAAAAATGTGGGCGTTGTTTTCTATTTATGAATTTTGAAATAAAACAAAGTAGTCAGTACATCCTCTGATGTATGGACATTATGTGAAATTCAAATTTGAAAATACAAATAAAGTTTCTTTGGCACATAGCCATGTTCAGCTATTTCCATACTAGTGTAATTTACTTTTACATGAAAGGGGTACAGTTGAGTAGTTTTGCAACAGTTGAGTAGTATAGCCCTCAATGCCGACATTTTTAACTGTCCGACCCTTTGCAAATAAAGTCACATGACCTCTGGGTTAGAGGACAGGAAAAGAGCCCTAATTATTCCATTTCTCAGCATAAGTAGCACTGTTACTCCTAAGTGAATGAGTGAATAAAATAGATGCAAAGACCCTGACCTGACCCAATGTTAAACAGAGAAAACAATGAATTATGAGGAGCAGGATTCTCTCCTTTTCTTCTGTCGTTACCTGCATGTTTCTACACAGAGGTTTAATATTCCTATATTTGAAAGTAAATCATTACTTTAAATGAGTTTATAGTTCTTTCCAGACCTAAACTTATAAAGTAATTTATAAGAATATCTTTATTAGGGCCTCATGAAAAGAAGAAAAGAGCTGTATTAAGAACTCCAGGCAAGAAAAGGAAAAGAAAGATGAACTTTTACAGATCTGTTCCACACCAAGTTTATCATGAGTGTAGATTAGTGCACCCACCAAAATCTAAATATCAATAAAGTTTGGTATCAGCCTTAGACTGGAGATGTCTGTGACTAATGTGTGGAGTTAAAAGATAAGATCTTTGTAAAAATAAGATGCACTTTATAGTTATTTTTAATATGTAAACAAGTCTTAATAGCAAAAGAAGTAAAAGAAGGTTAAGTGCAGCAGTGGTAGGGGGAGGGGAGAGCTATTTCTCCTTCCCCCTAGGACCTCCTTACACCCTCCAGAGGATCGGGTGGGCCCAGGAGGCAGGGTGGATAGAGTTTTTCTAAATATTGCTTGGAGTGATAATTTTATTCAAAGACCAAAGATACATTGGATGTCAATATCTGCTAGAATCCTGAATCACATTATGTTTATATATCTTTTAAATATTATGTCCCATATCTTCTACAACTCCCCCTAGGAGATAGCCACAAACTAGATAAAATGTTACAGATTATGAGAACAACAGGATTCTGACAGACTTCTTAGAATCTCATGAGGATATTAACTGTAATGTTGCACATTCATAAACTTTTTGAGAGAAAATGTTACCAGGATTTATAAACAATGACTAAAGAAGATCACAGAAATATCGATGATGTATTTGAATTGTGGTGTTGGGGAAGATTATGGAACACACCAAGAATTGCCAAAAGGCTAGACATGTCTGTTTTGGAAGAAGTAGAATTAGAAACCTCTTTAAAAACAAGACTTTAGGCATGTTATCAGGAGCGACCAGATCTTGGGAGAAGACATCATGCTTACTAAAGCAGAGAATGAGACTAAAAGAGGGAAGCCTTCAAGCAGTGGGAGTGATGCAGTGGCTGCAACAGTGGTCTGAAACAACTAAAACTGTGAAGCTGAGGGTTGTATGTGTCTGAATTTACAGCACCTAACAACGACAATAACATACAGCTTTTTGGCGTTCAAAATATTGCACGGACTTAAAGGTTCTTCGGCTGAAAACACTTTGGCAAGCCCTGCTATTGCTAAAGCGTTTAAAAGGCAATCAGTATTTTTAAAAATTGTATTCAACTTTTATGTTAAGATAGCTTTGCTCCTGTAAGAATAACCCAGGCTCTTTAAATGTTACAGAGAACCTAATAAAATTGGAAAGAATATTTTAAATTGTAATGAGGAATTATTTATTTTTCCGTCTTTTGCTCCATCTCTGGAGCACTGGAGTACAGCACAGAAATTCAATAGATTTTGTTCTACAGTCGTTTCTAAAGACCCTGACAAATTGGCCTCTGAAAGAAACAGGTTACAAAATAATCTGGTGCTGATTTCCTACAGTTAAGACAAACATTTTAGAAAAAAATAACAAACAGTGGGCAAAATGTTGCCAATCACTTAGAACCTGCAGAACCCACCAAAAAACCCACTGCCACCTAGTGGTTTCTGACTTGTCAGAACCCAGTGGACTGAGTAGAAGGACCTCTCTGGGTTTCCAGGATTCTAAATCCTTAAGAGGCAGAGAGCCCCATCTGTCTTGTGCAGAGTAACTCATGGGTCCCTTCTGTGAACCTTTGGGTTAGCAGCACAACTGGTAACTCCCTATGCCATCACCAGGGCTAAGAGAAATCAAAAGGGCTAAGAAACTGCTAAGAGAAATCAAAAAACTATGTACACCAGAAAGGGAAAAAAAAAAAAAACTTTCAAGGATATGCTATGTCAACATTTACTGGAGGGAGTGGGGGAGAATTCATTTTTTAATGATTGCCATCAATGTGGTTCTGACTCACAGGTGATCCTATATAAAGCAAAATTAAATCCTGCCCCATTCTGAACCACCCTTGCAGCCATTCTCACATTTGAGCAGTGACTCTATCATTCTAGCTCCTGGGAGGCGCCCTTCTCTTTTGCCAACCCTCTAACAAACAGGAAGTTCTTCCCCTCGCACTGGTCCTGCCTGATAACAACATATCCTACATGGCGAGAATCTTGCAGTCTTTTCTTCTAAAGGGGATTCTGGTCCTGTTGCTTTCAACACCGATTTGTTTTTTCAGTAGTATATTGAATATTCCTTTATCAGCGCCGTAATTCAAAGACCTCATTTCTTCTCTAGTCTTCCTCACTCATGGTCTAGTTTTCACATGCTTCTGAGTGATTGGAAATATAATGGCCTGTGTCAGGTGCATCTTAGACTTTAAGAGTGACATCTTTGTTTTCCAAAACTTTAAAAAGACCATTTGCCAAGGATTTGCCTACTGCAATATGTCATTTGATTTCCTAACAACTGTTCCATGATTGTGGATTGTGCAGCCAGGTAAAATGAAATTCTAATAATAATAAGTGGGTAAAAGTATGGATTTTTTCACTTCTAGCATTAGGATATTGCTGCTTTCGTTGCGATTGTATTTCCATTGCTATCTAAAGGCATCTGCTATACAGAAGACCTAGAACTCTTCAAAGTTCATATGTCATTGAGGAAGAGAATGCTTTTCCCATAAGTTTGCTTGCTTCAGGGTTTATTCGGCCCTCACTGCATCCGCTCAGCTACCAGTAAGTAAAGGGGATCCCTGACAGCATAGTGACGATACTTGGAGCTGCCAGCTGCAAAGCCAGCAGTTGCTCCTCAAAAGAAAGATGGATATGTCGGGCTGAGCCCCGGTGGCGTAGTGGTTGTGCGAGGGACTGCGGCCCCCTGGGACGGAGGTTCAATTCCAGCAGTGGGGCTGGGCCTCCTACTCCCACCACCGGAGAGCAATGATGCCAAACAAACAAACAAACAAACAAACAAAAAACAAAAAAGATGGATATTTCATGTCCTGTAGAGAGTCACTCTCTTAAAACCATCAGGTGCAGTTCCATCCAGGTGCAGTTCCATCCCGTTCTTTTGCATTGATGCTGTGATTCCAACTGGACTGCATGTCCCTGAGACTAGTTTGCGTGTGAAGGATAATGAAAGAGAACCCATTTCAAAAAAAAGAACATGTGCACTGTGTAAAGTCTTTTAAATTCTTCGAGGATATATGTTACATGAAGTTCTTATTATTGATACAACTGCTAGTTCTCTCTCTCTCTCTCTCTCTCTCTCTCTCTCTCTCTCTCCACTCAACAAATACTAAGTACCTAGTTCCCTTTCGGGAATTCTTTTTGTGTGTGTGGGGGGGGAACCACTGCCCTCTGGTGGTCGTGGGTGCTACCCAGCGCTGCTCCTGAGAGCCGTCACTGGATTTGAACCACCAAGCCCGTGGGCTGCAGTCCCGCACTCACCACTTACACCACCAGGGTTCAGCTGCCTCTCGGGGATTCTTAATCCCATTTAATCCCTGACAAAATTAATCTAAAATAAAGGTTCTTTTAATTTACAAAAATAAAAACCAATCTATGCCCTTACATTCACATCAAGATTTTTATTTTGGAAAATTGTGTGTCTGTGTATGTTTGTGTTTTGAAGCATGGAGAAGGTGGTTAAGAAAATCTCTTATTGCTTAAAAATGACAAAAATCACTTAATGACTTTAAAGTATATTACAGTTAATAGTACATGCCAATTCACTTCCAAAGTATTGATATTCTTTCTCAAAACTTATGTTTATTTCATTGAGAATCTGATAGCAAGTCTCTCTCCATTTTTAGGCATAATACATTATGATATTATTTAAAAATACGGAAACATACTTCCCGAGAATAGAAATCATTAACTCCATTAAGAGAAATCAAGTAAGCATATTCTACTTCTATAGAAATGTGGGTCGCTGGATGAAAAAAATGAAAGTCTAAAAACAGTTATGTCTGCTTGTGCCTGAAGCAAAATCAGGATTCCTTGTTGAAGACAAGTAGATTTCTACCTGCAGTGGTTACAGAGCAACATGTGCTTGTATGACAACATGTTTGAACCACATCTCTTTGTATCGCCCCTCGATGCTTGTCCTGAAAACCATGCGTGTTCAGAAATGCGGTAGTAAAACACTGTACTGTGTGTGTAGGTGAATGAATGGAGGGGTCACCCCCTTCCTTTGCCTTATCTTCTCTGGGCGTCCCTGAGCTCTCCCCAAGCTGAGACAGATGGCTGCTGGGTTAGTTATGTGCGTGGGAGAGAGGGACTTCCACATGTGATTTTTACCATTTGGTAGTAATTAGTTTGTTGTATAAATTAACATTAACTGAACCATTCTTCAGGCATTGTTTGTAATTATCTTCTTTGAGTCCCTGAGTTGTATAAAGAAATAAAAAGCAGGGAAAGGAAACTGCTCCTTATTTTACAAAAGTTCAACATCTCATCCTGAGGAAGAAAAAAAAACAACCCTTATTGTTAAATCCCCAGTAGATGTAAAATTGTGAAAGAACCATAAAAGCAAGAGAGCCAAAATATTTTTCTGGAAGTTAATGGTTCAAAGATGTATTTAGATTTTCTGAAAAGGTATGATGGTGTTACTAAGGCATTAGAATAAGGAAATGTAAGGGAAAATTGAAAAAAAGTGTGTGTAAAATTTCTTCATATCACTTAAGAAAGAATTCATTACTGCCAGTAGAATGTCACTAAGCATTTTTATTCTCTACGTATGTCTTGTATGCTTTCTTTAGATGTTTAGAAATAACAATACTTTGGTGCTAGTTTTAAAAGAATCATAATCTTCTGAGCCAGAGTACATCAATATTCACCTTTTAAGGCAATGGTGTTTATCGATATGTGATATATTCAAAATTCTGGTTTTAAACTGTCTAGTCATCCTTACTCCCTTATTCTCTCCCCTCAAAAATACAGATACTGATTATAAATAAAGCCATAACAAATGACTTGTTGGCTTAATATACCCCTGCAGGTTGGTTTTGGCCTTCTTTATATTATTTTGGGGTTGGAGCTTTTTTTTCTCATATCTTTTCTTAAGTGATCTATTAACTAATATATAACAGATTGTCCTTTAAAGTATAAATGCTTCTTGTGGAGAAAAAAATCCCATCTGTGTTTTTTCTTTGGAAATTGTTCTAAAAAACTACCAAGAAGAACAAATTATTGCTAGACTTTTTTTGACCCAAAGTATTTAATAGATGTCATTGTCATACTGCCTGCAGCACTCATAACTTTGATGTTGACAAGAAAATATGACGGCCATCCTTCTAGCAAAGGCTTGTTTGTTACAGCTTATTGGGTCATAAAACTTCAGTCATAAGTGCTCACATGTGAATTTCTTATTAGTTGATTGATAAAAATAAAAATGCATACTATTAAAAGATATTCACTATCATATAACTTTAGTAATTGAGCAGACTTTAGATGTGGAAGCTGTGACTAGCAGGTATAATTTACTTCACGGCTTTAAAAAAACTAGCATCATTGAATTTATTTCTTGAACTGCAGTGATTTAATGATTTTTCAAGATTTAAAAATATCTCAATATCCTTGCAAATTACTTGGAAAAATAAGAACATTTTGCGCTTAATTAGGATGGTTACACTTATGCTTCCTTTTTCATTAGTGAATGAGGAAAAAATCTTGAGCACTTTAAAAGCTGCCTTTCATTGCAACATAGGTCATTGAAATATATCAGTATCATCCTGAGGTTAACAGAGAAGCTCATCTTTAAATAAGGAAATGAGAGCATTTCAAGAAGAGTTTCCGGTTGTTTACACATCTTTTCATTCTGTTATATTTGTTGTGGGGTTTTTTCTTTTCTCTTATTAAACACAATTCTAGTGAAGGGCATATTTTTATGAAATAGGAAGACTCATACTATCTGCATAGATCTATGCACATCTAAAGTACATCATCTCATATGTCCCATCAGTAACTAAAATTCTAGATTATTATTTTCTTTTGACTGTACGTTATTTATAACTATTCTACAAACCTCAGGATTTCTAAATATTCCAAATTTCATCTATGTCAAAGATTTTATGTACTGAAATATTTCTTCAAATGGGAGAAAGGAAAGCATTATCTTGTGTTTTCATTTTGGCTATAAATCAGGTAAACCTAAAAACCTTATGCTTTGTGCTTTCCAGCATTTAAAGCTGTCAATAAAGGAAGCAGCCTGAATCCTGAAGATAACCCTTCCCTGCTTCATAGGTTAAAATTATATTTCGTTTTAAATGAAGAAAGTATACGGTTGATAAAATATTAAGTGCACCTTCTGTGTGTAGTCAAAAACCCACTTTATCCAATCTACCTTCTCTGATGCAATCTGAGTTTAATTGGGGAGTAATTGTTTATTAGGTTGGATTTTTGGTATGTAGAATCTAAACATTAAACCCTATAACTCTTCTCTATTTCCGTGTGTGTGTGTATGTGTTGTGTGTGAAGGAATAATCTCTATCTTCCCTAAGTCAATGTGGAATCTGTTTTCTGGAATTAACCAAAATAAATACTTAGCATTCAGGATGCTTGTTTTTATTTTATATGTGCCCTTTATGTTCCTAAGAACACAAATCTAAGCTTACTTGCATCCTTTAAAGAAACCACAGTATCCTACTCAAGCCCATCAATACAAACCTAGACCATTTGTTCTTTATTCCCCAATTTAAATGTATGTGTATATATACACACATACACATACATACATATATAGTCATCAAACCAAAATAATGTGTGGGTATATATGCAGATATACTTACATGCACATATGTATATATAAATATGTACCTTATTTTGGATAAATTCTTTTCAGATTAAACAATCTATTATTGACAAATACTCCACACATAAACCAACTGAGTAGTTTTTTTTTTTGTGGCAAACATTTGAAATGCAGACTCTTGTGTGATATATACTTTGGAACCAAAGATAAGAAGGGAGGGAAGAAGGGGGGGGGAGCCCTCTGTGACTGTGAAGCTCAAAGAGAATATATTAATTAACCCCAGAGAATTTCTAGGAAGCTGCAGTGAGAAACTGTAGCTTTGAAATCTAGTGATCTTTATCCACTGTTGAGTTTGGGTCAAAGACCTTGGACAGGGAAAGCAAAAAGAGAAAGAGGTACATTATAGGAACCAGATGTTAAAAATTGATAAAGGCTGACCAGCCCCCTGCTGCTAAAATCTAACCCCACCTCCATCAATAAAAAGGTGACATTCTCCTCTGAAGCCCCTCTGTCCTTCCAGGAGAGAAAGAGGCATAATTCTGGCTCTGCGTTTTTCCTTTGGCCTACCTTGTCGAATGGCCCTAGAAGACTAAACAGGTGTTATCTACTTTTGATTTCAGTGCATTTAAATTAATCCTGTCAGCTCAGCTGTTAAAACAACTGTCATCTCCAGCTGTTAGTAATTTTCGACTGGGCACTTTCACAGGTTGCCAAGATCTGAGCCTGCATTGTGTGTGTCTCTCTGAATGCACAAGAGTAACAATTTGTGGGGCTTTTTTTTAAAGGGGACTTGTATTGTGATGCTGCACACATGGAATGATCATAATAATAATAATAATAATTTCAAAACACACTCCAGTGCCTTGTTGGGAGATCCATAAGTAAACTGTGAGCTTGTAACTATATTCTGTGCTGTGTTATGTAACTTGCTGGCCTCGCTTGTTTAATGAACAATAAGTCACTGCTGACAGCAGAGAAGGGGAGGTGCCGTCGGGAGTTAGGGGGTAGAAGATAGTACGGCTCGTGATAATGTCTCGGGTTTTAGAAGCAAAAGCTGCTCACCGTAGCTGTGGCGTTTGTCTCTCTCCCTGAAATCTCTGGAAAATGCTGCTGCCTGTTAAGAAGTCAGTAAACTATTCACTATAAAAAGCCAAATCAAAGTCTTAGGACTCAATCCCCTCTTCCTAAACATCCCAACTCGTAAGAAGCATGTCTTGTATAATTGCTGTACTTGGGATAGATTTCAGTACTGGCAGATGAAGCTAATGTGATTGGGGAGAGGAAAGGCTATTTGGAAATGGAGTCAACAGTTGGAACCACTAGAAATATGCAGGAACCACATGTCTATGGGGCAAAACCACACCGTTTTTTTTTTTTTCATTTGTACTGAACCAATGACGGTTCCTCTTACTCTAAATGCGTGGTTGCTGCGAGGTGGCATGGAGTCGATTTTGACTCCGAGGTGCAGAACCCCACGGGGTGGCTCGGCACCCATTCTCAGGCCTGTACGCCCTCCACATAGCACTTTCCAGGGAGCACTTGACTCCTTTTACCGCTGCCCCACTCATCATCCTCCAGTCAGCTGCCTCACCGAGACCCTACAGGGCAGAGTGGAACTGCCTCCCCCCTCCGCTCCCCTGGGTTGAACTAACCAGATTGTCTCCATGCTCGCCTCAGATCAGGTAGTGGGTTTGAACTTCCCGCTTTGCAGTTAGCGAGCCAGCAATGCCACAAGGCCTCCGTTCCAACCTTCAAAACGCAAACTCATCGCCAGACACTTGCCTCTAACTCCCTGTGACCCTGTAGGGCAGGCCAGAACTCGGTGTTCAGGCTCCCGGGACTGTAAACCTTTAGTGAGTCTCAAGTCTCTTTCTCATGTGGAAACCCTGCTGATTTGAACTGCTGACCTTGCAGTAAACCGCTAAAGCGTAACTCGCTGCTCTCCTCTATCCTCTAGTCTCACCTTTGCCAGAAGAGCAAAATATGATCAATGTTTTTTCCCAAGTCTCAAGCTGGGTGGATCTTTTGTATTACTTGAAACTCTGTTTCAAATACGTATAGATTACTTTAAAATAGAATTTGAAACATTGTGGTTGAAGAACGATATAAATGGAGCAATAATGAAATTAAATTTTACTAATATTCATTACTTTGAAAATATCTAGCTAATTTAAAATTTGTATTTAAAAGTGTGTACTACTTGAATTAATAGGCGCTTGGTTTATTTAACCATACCTTACACTCATTAGTTTTCGTTACCCACATTTTAAAATGTGTAACAATGAAGGAATCTTGGCAGCAGAGTAGTTTTGACTTGGACTGCTCAGGTTAAGGTCACTGTTCACAACCACTAGCTAGTTCCAGAGAGAAAGAACAGGCTCTCTATGAAAGAGGTACAGTCTCAGAAACCCCTGGGGTGAGCACCTCAGAAACACTGCTCTGTTCAATGCCTAGAAGTCAGAATCAACTCAATGGCAGTTGTTTTGTTTTTGTTTGGGGGCCTTTGTTTTTGAGATTGTATTTTAAAAGACATTTCAGACGCCAGGTTCATAGAACAGAATAGTTTTTGTTTTGTTTTGGACAGCTGTGTCTCTGATTTCCCGTTGTTCCTGACCCACCCAGTTTTTCTTCCAGGATAATTTGTATGTTTCTTCCTGTAGCTCTCTGTAGATACTTGCTGCCTGCAGAAGCATGTAAACTCATAGTAATGTGGAGAAAGTGAAATTATTCAGGTGTTTTATATCAGAAAGGAATACACACACCAATTTACATTTTATTAGCTCTGGATTTTCAGATCAATTAAATAATGTTTATTCCTGAAAAATGTGTGTGTGTGATTGTGCATGGAGAGACAGAAAGAAAACACACACACACACACACAAAATGGGGTAGCCAAAGACCCTGGCATTTTTCTTTCAAAGCTGTGCATTTTTTTTTCTTTTACAAAACAACTTTATCACCTTCAAAGTACTCTCGATTTCACTTAATATATTTGTCAAATCTGTGGTTACCTTTTTTGGAAATATTTTTCAAACTCATTCATTTGGATGGCTGACAGCACCTCTCTCGTTTTATTTGTCACCTCTTCTATGTCATCAAACCACTGTCCTTTCATGTCCCTCTTCACTTGCGGACACAAAAGGAAGTCTCCCAGAGTGAGGTCAGGTGAGTAAGGTGCGTGTGGAAAGAAAGACATGCTGTTTTTGCCCCAAAGTGGCACACTGAGGTGCCTGCCTGAGTGGTGCATTGTCGTGGTGGTAAAACCACTTCCCCGTCTCCCACAAATCAGGTCTTTCTTCCCCCACACACTATTGTGCAATCTTTTCAGAAGCTCTAAATAGACAGGTCGAATAGCAGTCTGACCTGGTGGAAGGTTCTCCAAATGCACTACAAGTCATCATTTACATATGGACGGGGACTTGACAGATGTCCAGAATGATGCTTCTCACCATTTTGGGAAATGAGAAAACCACTTGTACACTTGAATTGTACCCATAGCACTATCCTTGTAAGCTGTGGTCAACATCACAACAGTTTCTGCAGTATTTTTCCTGAGCAGGAGACAAAATTTCGGGGCCCCATATTGTCCTCGTAAATTGGCCATCACAAAGAAATACAACGTTTGGGCAAAACTGTTTTTGTGAAAAAATTCACTGAGATCAGAGAGAACCTTCCCAGATTCTTAGGAGCACTAACCCAGAGCGAGTTGCTAGATGCTTGCCTAGTGGGAAAAATGTCCACTACAAAAGTTCCACCCAGGTCTTTTCTGCTCTGTGTGTGTGTGCTCATGTGGGTATCCCCCCACATGTGTATGTGAATGGCACACATTTCTAAGTTGTCAGCAGCTGTTAAGTTTGACATGTCAGATTGACCCAGAGGCACTGTGGAATAAAGGTCTGACCCCCTACAGCCAAAAAATTTCTTATAACCTAATGCCATGTGGGATTAGGTTTCTTGATCCACAGGTTTGTGGTTATGTCTTTTGGTCCCTATCCAGTGAGTTGGCCTAATTTCTTCTGCTCTCTGATTCTACCTTCTATTTCAGTGAATCGTATGTAGAGTATTAAAATCTTGCTGGTGGCCAAACAGGTACAACTGGCATCTATTTGCTGGGACTAGCAGGAGGAAAAGAGATTCACTCACAGAGAAATACATGCTCTCAAAGTCTAACTGCTTCATACATCATGGGCGCATAACAGTTACTGTTACTGAACTTTTTGATCCGTGACTCAGTAGATCCTGATCAAAAGGGGAAAAGGAACTAGATCTCAGAAGTTAAAAAAAATAATATTCCTATGGAAACTAAACTTAGTGGATCCTTTGAGACTGCAGGAGCTTCTAAACCATTATAATGAAATGATTTTTACATCTTGAACCCAAACTAGCCCATGAAATCATTACCAAACAATACAATATTTCAGCCCAATTAGTAAATAATGTAAGCTATGAACACTTTCTTCTTTATGAATCATCTTTAAGAGTTATCTTTATCCATTCAAGATAACAATGACCCGAAAGAATGGATGAAAAAAAATAATGAGTATAGCAAGGAACATTTAAGAGTAGTGACACAATAGAGGTAGAAATAATGACAATGATGACACAATATGAATAATGTAATAATGCCATTGAGTTGTAGATGTAGAAATTGTTGAATGGGTTTCTAGTGCACGTTATCACTTATGCATAAATGTTTTCTTATGTGTATTATCACTAAAATAAATAGAGTATTGAAAACCTGTGGGACACTGCCGTATGCTTGTTTGAGTTGTGATAAACTCAACAAGCATCTTTTTGTTGTTGCTGTTGTTTTAAAATACATTTATAACTCTGAAAAGTAAAGAAAAGCTTATAATGCATAAAGTTTGTGTTTATGCTAGTGATGTTTATTATAGTCAAGGCTTGTATTGAAATTGAATAAAGAATATTTGATATTAAACCACTAATAATTACCAATAATAAAATATAGATGGACCTTTGACCCTGCAGCTCCATTAGAAGCTGATTGTTTGTCAGAGGATATAGATATTTTTGTGTGTGTGCACATGCATGCATGCACGTGTACATGTGGCATTATTGCTTTAAAGAAAGTAAGAACATTCTGAATGTCAGGGGTTTGAGTATGTTATAATGTATATTCATATAATAGGTGACTCTGTGATTGTTAAAAATCAAGGAAATGTATGCATAATGAAATGGGAAGATGAGGCTGAGCCCCGGTGGCGTAGTGGTTGTGCACAGGACTGAGGCCCACAGGATTGGAGGTTCAAATCCAGCAGCAAGGTTGGGTCTCCTATTCCCACCACCAGAGGGCAGTGATGCCCCCCCCCAAAAAAAGAAAAAAATGGAAAGATGATTTAGAGCTTAAGATGTTACATAGTAGTGGAGATGAGATTATATTTCTAGTTAAAATGTTCATGAATTTGTTTACACATTTATTTTAATTATTGACTGTTGAAAGATAGCTATCATAATTTGAAAATAACTGGTTGAGGTTTGTTTTTTTTTGCTACTTGTGATTTTCTCTAATAATATTCAACTAGTTACTAGGATTATATCCTAAAGAAGATATACAAGCTTTAGTGATGTTTAACAGGATCCATCACTGGTTTGTTTTGCTTTAGTTTCTGTACTCAGATATCAATTAACTCAGGAGGAAAGTTTTTTGTTTGTTTATGGTAACAAGGAATTATGATAATCCATGCAAAGACTCTAGGCTAG
Source organism: Nesogale talazaci (assembly GCA_004026705.1). NCBI lineage: Eukaryota > Metazoa > Chordata > Mammalia > Afrosoricida > Tenrecidae > Nesogale > Nesogale talazaci. Next base: position 45,520 of record PVJH01008071.1, on the reverse strand, counting down.
TAGTGGTGGCACAGGGGTTGGGGCTAAGGAGGTTATTGTTGGGAATGCATAAAAAAGGGAACTAGATAAAAACAGTTACCTTTGCTCCCTCAATTTTCACAGCCATAATAGCAGCGACCTTTTCTCTGTTAAAAAATATTATTGAAAAGGAGGAAGAAACTCGTGTGTACATGCTTGCTCACACAGTAATGCAGTGGAGATCTGAACGAAAGACAAACGTGCCTGTCTCTAAGGAGCTGCAGTTGATTTGAACTGCCGACCACGAGAATTTCAACCCAATGCACAACCACTAAACCTCCAGGGTTCCCTTTTGTCCTGAGAGTAGCACTTTAGTTTGTTGTTAAACCTACGTCTTGATGCTGATTTAAAGTTTATACACAGAGCAAAAGGAATGTTTGACTAAAGCATATCTGTCTGTGCTGCAGTTAAGCTTGTCTCTAAGAGTCCTTGGGGGGGGGGGTGCACTTGTTAATGCGAACCCAAAAAGGTGGAGATCTGATTCCACTCAGAGAAAGCAACTTCTGAAAAACAGTTCATCGAAAATTGCATGGAGCACAGAACTATTCTTTAATACGCGGAGATGCAATGATTTGAAATTGATTCGGTAGCAATGCTGTGCTTTGGGTTTTGTTTGATGTGGGCATAGTAGTTGGGTAGCAAGTACACATTCAGCTGTGAAGTTGGTTTGGTGGCAAAGTTTTGCTTTTGGTTTTGTTTGGTGTTGGCATGGTAGTTGGATAGTAGGTACACATTCAACTATGACCCCCAAGGTCGGAAGTTGAAACCACTAGCAGTTATTTGGGAGACGAGGCTCCCTACTTCTCTAAAAAGCTACAGTCCTTAAAACCCACAGTGGATCACTATGAGTGGCCATGCCCTGAATTGCAGTAAGATTTTTCCCTCCTACCACTGCATAGGAAGAATGTTGCCACTGAAGTCAATCCACCCAATCCGCACTCAGCGTGGAAGCATCCTGGTTGTATTTTCCTCTAGCAAGCAGGGTGTCTCCTGTATATCTATCCTTTCTCATGGCATATTTGAGGAGCATATAAATATATATTTATATATAGAACTTTGTTTTTTTTCTTCTATTTTATGCAGCGATGTTGAGGTACAATTTGTATAATGTGCTTATAAAAGGCGGATTTCTTATGGAAGGTTTACAGTTGCCATCCGAGCTCTTGGCAGGCGTGTGTATTTCAAAGCAGAGCTCTGCTCTTCACAGTCTTTCAGGCCGGGACCTTTCAGAAGACAGTCACCAATCTTTCCTCCCAGGCACCTCCAGGTGGGACCCCAGAGCTTCTCTGTTCATGCTCCCAAGAAAGAAGCATTTTTAAAAACACGAGTGGAAAGTAAATGAAAAGGTCTTATTTTTTGCTTTTCATGGACTCTATAAAGCCATTATTTTTAAGTATAAGGAGGGAAGGAAGATGATTGCTATTAGGATTTACTTTGTCATTCATATCTCCTATGAAAAAAGCAACTACTCCAAAAAATCGATCATTTTCTAAGTTATTCCCAGTGTCATAGATTCACATGTATGATATTTTATATATGTATGATATTTTATATCTAGGAGTCCCAGAAGAGTAATAAGCAAATACAATAAAGTCTTTAAGACAAATGCCATACTTCGTGCTATTGATAAAGTGCAGTGATATGTATATAGAAAATTTAAAGAATACTACACTTCCATTTGGATTATAATCTTGTTTTTGTTTTGAATTATCATATTAGATGCTGTACTTATTAGACATTTTTATGGACTCCTACCAATCAGATTTCTCACAACTTATATTGAGGTAGCATGAAATGGGCACATAAAATAAAGTGCCAGGTATAAACTGTTTTCTCTTTTACTAGCAAATTATCAGAGTAGAAATAAATGCGCAGTAACAGCATTTTATTATTTTTTTTACAATTACTTGAATTTCAGTAATGCTAGTTTTGTTTTTGTTTTTTTGTTTGTTTTTATTTTTAGGCATCACTGCCCTGGTGGTGGGAGTAGGAGGCCCAGCCTTTGCTCCCGTGAGTGGGAATTGAACCTCCATCCCTGTGGGCCGCAATCCCGCACACAACCACTACGCCATCAGGGCTCAGCCCAGTTGTACTAGTTTTTATAAAAATATGTAACTTGTACTACTGAGCCCAGCTCTGGTCAGATATTATGATAACCACTTTAAATAATTTACTTACCTTAATTCTAGAAACTAGTCTATTAAAAGTATTATTATTATACCACTACAGAAGGGGAATGAAATTCTAACTAAGCTAAATAAATTGGGGAAAAAAAGTTAACAAGAATAGTAACTGATCTCCAAGATATCTGGTGCAAATGAGCTCTGTTAATATGCATGCATTTATTAAGGATTTTGATTCATTCCTTCATTGACTACATCATTTTGTTTGTATATATATTTTTAACACCTGATGTTAAAAGGTGGCATCTGCAAAGATGAAATTGTGTCTTACTTGCTGGCCTGCTAACCACAAAGTGAGCAGTTGATAACTACAAGCTGCTGAAAAATGAGACTCTCTACTCCATTAAAATGTATAATCTTGGAAGCCCACACAATGTTCAGTAGAGGCGTTGTGTGTTGGAATCTGCTCGCTGGTAGTGAGTTTAGAGTTTTTATGGGATGTGTGCAACGCGCCATGGAGGAAGTGCCACCTTTGTTGCATGGAAGGAATATTTAATTCAGATAGCTTAGTGGTTCACTGCTTATGAATTGGGCTGCGAGTTTCATGGTCGATGGTTCTGAAACCACCAGCATCTCCAAAGGAGAAAGACTGGGACTAATGCTCCAGGAAGCATGAACAGTCTCAGAAACCCACAGGGGGTCAGCACTGATGGGATGGCAGAATTCAGTCTGGTTTATCAGTAACGATACCCACTGAGTGGAGTCTACAAGAATATCACGTATCAGGCAATGATATATTATATAATAAGAGCACAAGTTTCTTGGTCCAGAGGGGAGGAAATTGATCATTTTAGGATGGCATACTGAGGGAAGAGGTGAAAGAGGAAATGGCATCAGAAATAATCATTGAAGAAGCTGGTGTGTGATTAGGCAAAAGCAGAGGACGAGTATTCAAGGCCAGAGTGAACAGAATTGAGTTAGAATATGAATACCCAAAAGCTCAGGGTAATGCACGCGGTTTTATCAAGGGTACATAAAGGCTTTCATTTATTGGGAATGCAGGGCAAATAAAGTGAAAAAAGATGTTTCTAATTTTAGGTTAGGGTTAGCTTTGAGAAGACCCTCCATGTTAGATGAGAGGATTGAAATTCTGTAGGGCAGACTTTGGATTTTACTCTGTGTACCAAACGGGCAGTGTTTTCATGCGAATATTACTCCTTGAGACTATCTTCATCACTGACTGTTCCTCCTCCCCATGCACTTGCCCACTCGTCTTTACCAGCTGGGTTTCTTTTGTTTAGCAAGAATAATAGCATCAACCCATCAATTGTTGTGATTGGTAGTTGTCATCTAGTCCATTCCTACACCTGCTGCCTCTGTATGTGCAGAAGAGAACTACTTCATAAGATTTTCAAGGCTGTGATCTTTGGGTCGATCAACAAGTCTTGCTGCTAAGATGCCTCTGAATAGGCTTGAATCACCAATCATTTGGCTTGCCACTGAGCCCTTAACAGGTTGCATTATGGAGAGACTTTAAATAGCAGTAGTGTTTTGGAGATGGGGATAGAGATAAATACCAGAGGGCTTTAAAAGTTTGGGAAAATGTCATTATTTTGTCATTTGATTTTCCCACAAACTTTCAAAGCTTTCTGATATGTGCGAACCCCCGTCCCTCCCTACCCCCGCAATTTAAATGGAATTTCACATGGGAAGTGATACAATGTGATCAGGTAATTCAGTGTTCACATGTTCTATTCCCCCTGAATTGTAGCATTCTTCATAGCATTTGTATTTTAGTATAGCCTTGTAACATTTGTGTCTTCTGTGTGATTTTGACAATTTTGAGGCCTGGTGATTTTGCTCATTCACTAGGTATCTTGATTTTAGAATATGATAGTTCCCTTATTATTGTTTATTGACTGATGGAAGAGATGAGAAGTGTTGGTTTCTTAACAAAATAAGTATTTGCTAATAGGTTAAATGTAAGCAAATAAAACCCTCCTCCTTTCTGTCTTTCTCTACTGCATCCCAATAGGCATTCAGATTTGAGATGTGTGGGCATGTCACATTCCCTCATATGGAGGGCATACAATATGTGCGGTCCATCTTTATGAGAGCTCTTCACCCTGCAATTTGTGGGATAACATTCAAATGTACATGAGGATTCAAAAATCCATAGATGGAAATGAAAATAATAGAGTTTTCCCCTAACTTTTAAAGTCCCTCATATTTTCAGGTTCACCTAACTAACCCTTCTTTTAAAAAGGACTGAGTTCAGTCCTTCTCATGGTGTAGATATGCCACTTCTCTGCTCAATTTTTACACTTGTGAGATTTCTTCAATGTGATTCTATCACTCTGTGTGGTCTTCTCTTTTCCCATTCCCCTAGAAGTCTCAGGGGGCAAGGACTATGCCAGTGCATGAGGGAGGCATCCCCGGGCCAGTGAACACACAGTGTGATTTCAGTGAACACACCATGTTCTACAAATGGTTTACTTTGGACAAGATTCAGAGTTAATAAATGTACTAGGAATTCATGTGGCTGGTGTTTGTCAAGTCAATCATATTGGATGTGTGTAACTATAGATTTGCTCCCTCTAAAACTTTGAGATGGGTCTTGTGTGCTAAAAACGTTAAGAAGATAACTAGCTCTCTTAAAATTTCAGTTTTAATATAATGTTTTGGATGTTATTCTAGAGTTGTAGCAAGTATTCTCTAGAAGAATTTCTTCTTTTTATAGTTAAAATGGAATACTGGAGACCAATTTTCTTTTTCCATAAAATTACTAAAGATGGTGACATAAACCAAAATATGTATTAATTCCCTCACCCCCAGACTTTGATAATGTATTAACTCAGCTTCAAAGGAATGCAAGAGTATTATTTTATTCTGATCACAGCGATGAGTTAGAGCTTTAACTTAAGCACCATCATATTTATTTAGGCATAAATGAAATGTATATGTAACTAAATTGTGATAAACTGAAAAGTTTTAAAGTGTTGGGAAAATTCCAGATATAAAACTTTCAGGTTTGCTGCAAAGTGAAATATGAGAAGTATTATGATCTGGTATTTGCAGCAGCTATTTTTTTTATTTCATGAACAAAAAGTATATTGTTGTTGTTAATAAAAAATCAGATAGACAATTGAGCTCACTTTTTTATGTTTATTGTAATAAACCATTGAATAAGACATGCGTTGGATTTAATTGAATACTACCGCTCCAAAAAACTTGCAGGTTAAATGATCTAAAATATTAAAGAGAGACCCTATAAGTGCCATACTATTTCCTTAATCCTTGTATATTTTCTCTGGGTTTCCTCTTCCTCCTTTTCCCCCTTATTTTCTTCCTTTCCTTTTCACTTCTTTGTATAGGTCATGGTTTTATCATTATAACTGGAAGCCTGCTATAATTAGAATCTCCAGTTCTATTATGGACAGTCAGTTTTATACATAGGATTCTGCCTATGTGATGCTACTAGGTTTGGCAGCTTTAAAACTACATTAAGAGTTCAGGGACATCTGGGTAACAAGATTACTTGTTTGGATAGGCTAGGTGTTAGTCAGAGTAGACTAGAGAAGCACATTCATAAGCATGCATATGTATATAAGGGAGAGATTTATATACAAGAGCAGTTGAACATTAAGGAAACATCCTAGTCTAGTCTAACGTCATAAGTCTGATTTTGCCCATATGTCTGATACCAATATATAAAATCTTGGAGACTCATGGAGCACATGCAATGACATCAGGACAATCACAGGCCAGTAGATACAGAGTCTTGTGTAGCCAGTGGCAGTAGAAGCTTCTCAGCACTGGCAATAGTCTCCCAGTGGCTCCTCCAGTTTCCAGTGCTCAGGGTCTATCAGCATACTGCCTGCCATGTGTCTTGTCAGCTGCAATGTCTCTGAGGGTGTCAGCCTTGTGTCTTGTCAACATCTCCAAGAGACTGAGTCACGAGTCTCTAACCTCCAAGGTGGACATACTGGATCCCTTTGACACTTCATGGTCATACAGACTGTTGTGCTTCCCCATATGGGCTTGCTTCTTAGCTAGATAGCCACTTATTCACCTTCTTGTCTTTAAAACCACAGACGCACATCTTTTGACAGCTAGGCACCATCAGTTTTCTTCACCATATTTACTTAAGCACATATTTGTCGTCAGCGATCTGCAGTCAGATTTCTCAGAATTCTGAGGAGAGAACCATGCCCACACAGAGGTCTCATTGGCTATCTCCAGATTGACAGGCTAGACTCCACCCTAACACTATTCATCCTCAAATTGACACCACATTAGGTGGCTGCCACAGGTTATTTCTGCACTGTTTGTGAAAAAAAGCCTAAAGAAGCGTATGATACAATATGAGTAGGAATTTCCTAGAGAAGCATGGTTGGTTCATCTTATGGCCCAATGACCTAGTCATACAGACTGCTCTATAGTCATACAGACTGTTGTTGTTGTTGTTGTTGTTGTTGTTGTTTTTAGTTGAATCCACCTGTTAACAGAAAAATAGTGAAGCTTTCTATTCCTGTAGGGTTGCAGCCTCAGAAACCCACAAGGACAATCAGGTCTAACTTTGCCATAGAGGGTCACTTGGAGTTTCAATTGACTTGATGGCAGTGATGTTGTTGTTGGTGGTGGTGGTGAGGTCCAGCCTATTTACAAGTTATCCAAGTGACTCAATGTTTTACATGTATTGTCTCATTTAATTGCACATCCTAAGGGATAGGATTCAAACAAAAGGAAGGGTGAACAGATAGCCACAAAAGCTATATATGGTGCCATTACAGAAGTTCCTAATGAGGATGCTTGTTTATTTCCGGATATTCCTTTCTTTTTCAGAGCTGTTTCTATTGTAAATATAATTTGCCATTTGAACAGCTGCAGTGCTTTTTTTTTTTTTCTAACTTCAATAGAGGAACATTTGATATGGCAGGTTTAAAAGGAAACAGCGAGAATAAAATTATCTGCTCTCCATTTACATTAGTGAATTTAGTGAATTTACATTAGTGGCAGATTAGTAGTGTAGTGCAGCAACTTATGTGGACCCCTGAACATTTTACATAAAGGAGTTATGTTCTGACATATAAACAATGGTGATAGTGGAATCTTGATATAATTTCTGCCAGAGGTTTGAAGTATTTCCATCTCTTATCTGTCATCCTCAATGTCCACTACTTCGGTTCATCTCTCTGACCAATGTCTCATCCATTTACCATTTTTGGAGGTCTTATTATCTTACACACTGGGTAGATGCAATTTCCAGGAAGTCTTGAGAATATTATGATTATCTCTTTTGCTTTTTTTCCTGCAATTACTATGAGTTAGATCTTACTATCAGAATATTTCAACTTCCCTTCAAGTACAGGTGCAAGTCAAATTTTCTTGAACAAAATAGAGTGACAGAAAATGGAATGTTTTAATCAAACTCAAGCCCTCTCAGATACTGCTATTTGAACCACTAGTATATAGTGTACAAAATTTTATATTATCAGCAACTATGGAATATTGGCATTGAAATCACATGATCAAAAACAAATCCATCGGGCTGAGCCCCGGTGGCGTAGTGGTAGTGCGCAGGACTGCAGCCCACTGGGACGGAGGTTCAATTCCAGCAGTGGGGCTGGGCCTCCTACTCCCACCACCGGAGAGCAGTGATGCCCCCCCCCCAAAAAAAAAAGAAAAAAAAACAAATCCATCAATAGTGAGTTGATTCAACTCATATTGGCACTGTATAGTCTTTCTGAGGCTCTGTAAATGCTTATAGATCTAGACTTGATCAGGAAGCCTCATCTTTCTCTTGCAGAGTAACTGGTGAGGGTGAACTACGCACCTTGCAGATCATCAATCCCATAGTTACCTGACCACATAGTTCCATGACAACCAAGCTCACTCTTTAGTGCATGGTCTACTCTGTCATTTAAAGTCACCAATATGTCATCATACTTATTGTAAAACATATTGATTTTCATTTTAACATCTCGAAAGATAAAACAATTGTGCTTCTATTTATAGTGTTGTTTTAAGCAGATCTAAGTATTGTTCTACATAGTTTGATAAATATAGACGCTATAATTTGGTAGTTTTCTAGTGGATGGGTCTTCTTCAGGCTAACGATATCAAGTGACTTTCTTCATTGTATACTTTATAAAGGCAAAAAAATTGCTCATTGAGAATGACTGAATGTGGAAAGAACAGTTTAGTAACCGGTCAATGTATATACACGTGAACACTAATAAAAGATACTGTTGGAGAAATCTCCATGTCCAGAATATCTTTATCTCTGGATTATCTCTTTGCTTGCTAATCAAATTTAAGCTACAGACAAGAAATTGTTAAGATTTTGCTGTCTGCATGTTTTACATGCATTGCAAAGGATTTTGACATATATACACATACATTTTTATGTATGAAATACATACATAAAATACAATACATTGTATTTTGAAATACAAGAGAACTTCAAACATGTATGGGGAAAAATAGGATCAAAAGATAAAAATAAAATTTTAAGCTTAATTTGTAAGCATAAAATCCATCAAGGTCAAGATAGCTTTGTAAGCTATGATAATTTTGTAAATCATTTAGTTCATCTCTAAAGAACAGAAGATTTCTGGAAATTTAGTCATGGCAAGGCAGATATTTTTGCACCCTTGACTGATGAAAAATAGGAGCACTTTAAAGATATTTTTCAAATTTTTTTATTAGGAGACAAAAAGAAGCGTTTTTTTGTTTTTTTTTTTTTAAACTAAATGAATACTGGAAGATGGGTGTCTAATGATTTCTCCCAGAAATTCTCACAAAACTGCCCTTCTTTCGGAGAGGAATGAACAAGTACATTTGTTTGGTGGAGAAGAAGTGCCTGATAAACTTCATTGGGCATTTTCAGCAAAAGCATTGGTTCCCTCTCTCAAACTATTATCTTGATACATAGATGTTACTGTACTTTGGCCCCCAGAAGCCCAATAGAAAAATGCCTTGAGCACCTTCCAAATGCTGTTCTCGTGGCCTTTGCTCTTGACCAGTCTGCTTTTATTTCAATGTACCTGCTTCCACCTTTGGTAGCCATTTGCTCAGATTGTACTTTGCCTTCAGGAAAGCTGTTTCCTCTCCTGCTGAAGTTCTTCAAGGCAGGTTGCAGGGTCCCGATCCCCCTTGTTTATCATGCCTAAGGAAAGCTCTCGTCCTGTCTGCAGCCCATGTGGGCCCAACAGCATTGGGACACATTATGTAGAACGTTTACTCCGCTTTGCTCATTGAGTCAGAATAGTGCATGCTGTACCAGTTGTCTATGATCTTCAATATTATTTCTACTGTTAATCCTCATTCTCCTTAAATTAGGACACATGCTTATTTCCTCGAAAATTCATGTATACGGTCTGCAGATTTTGCCTTGAACCTCATCACATCCCTTACTAAGGCCCAAGCTATGGTGAACTGATCATTTCTTTAGAGTATTTTTCCCATAAACTTTTGCGAACGCATCAGTAACTTAACCATTCTGTCACCCAACTCTCACCATAAACTTGATGTTTGCTCTTCAAATTTTAGCAGAATTCATGTTTCTTTGATTGTGACTCTATAAAAACCGATGTTCTATCCATCATAGTGATTCAAATCAGAACCTATTGAAACAAAATAGAATGGGTTAGTATGTGTCTATTTGTGTAGAATATTTATAATATATACTTATTCATGACCAGCTTGAAGGTGCTTTATACAATAGCCATCTTAGAAAGATTTGTCTAAGTTGTTGGAGTGCAAAGATATGGAATTTATTTTGGAAATTTATTAGTGTTTTAAATCATTCACATATTGTACTGAAACCAATGTACTGAAAACTGATTTTAAATTTTGAATGTGTTGTTTTATTAATGTTATTACAATGCCATTTTGACATTATCAAAACCAAATTAATTAGCAGGAATAAGATAGCATATTTGAAATGTTTTAACTTTAACTTTTTAAACCGTCATCTGCTGTAATAAAAGAACATTTTTTTTAAAAGGACATAAAAACAGATGATATGCCACATGTATGTATGTGTATATAGCGGTGCATATGGGGAGCAAACAAGCAGAAAGCACACTGGAACCTTTAGTAAGTTAAAGGAGGAGGGTCATTTCATAGTCATTTCCTGAGGTTGAGGCAGAGAAAAGAAGGCTTCTAGTAATAGCACAATGAATATTTTTAGGAATCAATTATATAGTTTGAATTACTAACCTTGAAGTTTCAATTTTGGTTAAGCAGTACATATAGACCTAATTTTATACAATAAATATGCTATGAAAATGTACATGCACATTTGTTATTAAAGATCAAAGCTTTTCAATCAATAGTTAAGTGTGTTTGTGTTTTAGGAGTCTTCTATTTTGTAATTTACCTATTTTTCATTTTCATAACTGATTTTAGATATTTATGTGTATAATTCTATATTTACATACACATGCCTGTGTGTAAATATATAATCTTATATGCATGTATGAGTTTACATGTGTGTATGTATAGCCTAAAAAGTAGTTACTGTCAAGTCGACTGCAACTCATAGAGACCATGTGTGTAGGAAATTTAAATATTTGCTTTGGGTTCCATTCAAAAAACACTTGTGGAATGCTTACTGTAGCCCAATCAATGTGCCAGTTATGGAAGGTATAGCTGAGGACAAAAGATAAATCTCTGCATATATAGATCTTGCCTTTAGTGGGAAGAATTAGATAATAAGTACAAAGAATGGTGAAATATGTAGTTTAATAATAATAACACATGGCACAAGAGAAAAATAGAACAGAGGATATGGGTAACAGAGGAGAATAATGAGGTTGCAAGTTCTCTCTGAGAGAACTACACTTCAGAAAAAGAGTCAATCAATTACTCCCTCAATGCAGCAGCATTCTGTTATATTAATCTGGCATTCCATGATGCTCACCTTCCCCAAATGATCCCTGAAGACGAAGCGGGTGCATAAGCCAATGTGGTGAAGAAAGCTGATGGTGCCCAGCTATCGAATGATATAGTGTCTGAGGTCTTAAAGGCTGGAAGGTAAACCAGTGGCCATCTAACTGAGAAGCAAGAAAGCCCACATGCAGGAAGCACACCAGCCTGTGTGATCATGAGTTACCGAAGGGATCTGATATCAGGAATCAAAGAACAGAAAATCAAATCATTGTGAATGAGGGGGAGTGCAGGGTTGGGATGCAAAGTCCATCTATAGGCAACTGGACATCCCCTTACAGAAGGGTCACAGGGAGGAGAGGAGCCAATCAGGGTGTATTGTAGCAATAATGAAACATATAACCTTCCTCAAATTCTTAAGTGCTTCCCTTTCCACACCATGATCCCAATTCGACCTTACAAATTCACCCAGACCAGAGGTATAGATAGGAACTGGTATAGATAGGAACTGGAAACACAGGGAATTCATGACAGCGGAATCCCCCAGGACCAGTGGTGAGAGTGGTGCTACTGGGAGGGAAGGTGGGGTAGAAAGGGCGAACCAATTACGAGGACCCACATATATAACCCTCTCCCTGGAGGACCGACAACAGAACAGTGGGTGAAGGGAGACATCAGACAGTGTAAGACATCAAATAATAATAATTTATAAATTATTAAGGGTTCATGAGGAAGGGTGGCATGGAGGGGGGAAATGGGCTGAGACCAAGGGCTCAAGGAGAAAGCAAATGTTTTGAGAATGATGAGGCCACAAATGTATAAATGTGCTTGACACAATGGATGGGTGTATGGATTGTGATAAGAGTTGAATGAGCTCCCAATAAAATTATTTTTAAGTGCAAAATATAAAAAGAAAAGGAAAAGAGTGGAAAGTGTTGATGGAATTAGTCATGTAAATATTTGGAAATGATCATTTAGATAGAGAACAGGAGTGAAAAGGACCTTGCAAATTGGAAGAACAAAATACACCAGGCTTTTTCTTGAGTCTCTCTGAAAAACTCAAATAATCAAATAAAAATTAGAGTAAATGGTTAAAGAAAAAAATCTTGTGAATCTTATCTTTTTTTTTTTTTGGCATCACTGTCCTATGGTGGTCATGGGAGTTACCCAGTATTGCTCCTGAGAGCCGCTGCTGGAATTGAACCGCCAAGCTCATGGGCCGCAGTCCAGCAATCAACCACTTATGCCACCGGGGCTCAGCAAGTCTTATCTTTTTTTTTAAAAAAAAATCTTTTATTGTTGACTAGGTGAATGTGAATAGAGGCAATCACTTTTTTTCCTGCAACGATTCGTTGCCATCTTGTTTCATGTAATTAAATGCAATCTTAAAAATCTAACATCACTGCGCTTGCCCTCTTCCATTTTTCCCAACCCTTCTGAATTTGTCCTTTGGTACCTGCTGTCCTTTTTATCTGAAATGGTTGCTTCTTTTAAGGTGTGCATACTTCCTTATTATTGTCTATTATTTGGCTGAAAAGCCACAGATTGAATTCAGTTCCAGACCAGAGAGTCTATATCCAACCCAGTAACCCTAGTCTTTTTTATGATTTGGGGATCTGTTTTGGATTTTTTCTCCCATTCCATCCAGTCCTTATTTTATGCAGTCCCTTTTCAGAGCAGCTGAGAGTGGTAGACAAGCACCATCTAGATCATCTTGTCCTAGGATCATGGAGTGTTTATGTGACTCATGAATCCTTTGGAATGTCTCTGGATAGAGAGATGTATAGCTGTGCTTAAAGACTTTAAGGGGAGCACCTGAGCTTTCCAATTCTCAGCTGCTCCTCTCCAGCATGTAGTGCAGAGCATTATCTTTGTGGACTGTGTTATGTCATTTGACCATGGCGTCCCTCAAAGTCACAGTCCTGAGCACCTGATCCCAGGGATTCAACCCCTCCAGAGATTTTGCGATGTCTAAGACATTTTTAATGATAGGATCTCACCCCCTGTATGCTGCACCCCATTCATGGACACTTTTCTTGCATACATAAATACACATGTTGAAATGGCCTCTGACAAATCAGTGTTCCTATATTTGTGGCTATAGGCCCACTCTGACTCTTAATCTCTGTTGAGCCTGTGTTTCTATCCATCCATCCCCTTGTCGGTCTATCACTGCATTTACCTCTGTGGCCTTTACGTCTTGCATTTTCCTCTCATACCTTTGCCACCTTAGAAGAATATTTCTTTAGGAAAATGTTTTCTTCGCTTTTTATAATCGTGATCTCATATGATACTGACCCTTTTATTATCGATTCATTAACTTATTATAATTCCCCCAGGTTTATTATATTAACTTATTATAATTCATCCACAGAAATACTCATTCCGTGCCAGCCCAAATCATCTTTCCCATGTTTTAGAAAATCCAAATTACTGCTCACTTCTCTGAGGAGGTCGCACATTAGCTACTCACATTGTCCTTGAGTACAGCACGACTAGATTGCATCGTTTGTTGGGGTTGTCGTATAAACTTTGTTTTTTATTGGAAGAGGGGAGTGCTGTTGTAAAATGTTGAACAGTGTGATGCCACAAAATTTCTTCACATCCTGTCAAAAGTAACTTTTGTAATTTTAGATTTTTCTGCAAAGTTGTGAAAGATTCAGGAGTCATCCTGGGACTTTTAACTACACATCAGTTCAGATAATAGGGGCTTTTACAAGGATCCATATAGGATATACTATTCAAAGATTTTGATTTTTCTTTATATTTTTGGATCAAATGCCTAAAGAGGTTCCGGTTTTCCATCTCTTTTGGGATTATTGACATTCGAATACTCACCTGTGTTGGTGACACATGATGTCATTGTTAGCTCATGGTTTTGAGATTCAACCAATGAGCCATATAGCCTGGTGGCTTTAATGGAAGCATCTTATATGACTAAGACACATATGGTTTTTTTTTTTTGGGGGGGTGGGGAGTGGGCATCAATGCCCTCTGGTGGTTGTGGGAGCTTACCCAGCACCACTCCTGAGAGCCACTGCTGGATTTGAACTACCAAGCCTGTGGGCCGCAATCCTGCACTCAACGACTTACGCCACCAGGGCTCAGTCCCAAGACACATATGTTTAGTATACTTCTGAGTCATGTCTTAAAACAGTGAAGGGGAAAAGCTCATAGGCTAACTGTCTTTATTATCTGATTGTCCTAAAACCTAATTTGAAAAAAAAACCCTTCTTTTTAGGATATTCCCAATAATTAAGATACAGAAAGAACAGGAGGCATCAGGAATCTATTCTAGTAATATGATTTGAACTGATCCAGAATCTGGTGGTGATCAACGCCACTTTGAACCTGTATTATTTTTCAGATTTAGCCTTCCAGTTAGACTTAAGATTTTTGCTTTTTTAACTTATTCGTAAAATGATGTTGCCAACTTTGGTGTAACTTTTTTTTAATTAAACATACTTGTTATTAGATAATGTGCCAAGCTCCACCTTGTCTTGTGTAATTATAATTATATTTTTACCTGAAGGTTTTCTAAGATAGAAAATGCTGACATATATCCATATAATACATACAAATGATATAAAACTGGATAAACGCACTGCACTCAAATATAAATGATCTCTTTATGTGGTATTCAGGTAGCTCCTTAATGCATTGGAACAGTGAAACCATACAATTTTGTGGACATGAGCAATTGTTTTTTTTCTAGGTGACCTGGTGAAAGAGTAAATGCAGTTGGAAGTTTAATCCAGATACAATCCCTCCTACAAGTACAGCCCAGCGGAATATGAAAGTTCAACCACTGGTTGTGTTCATATTTTGTGCCTGCCTATTCTTTAACATGTCATTAAACTCCCTGATAGGGCTTTTTAAGCATTAGTTATGCAAATCAGCTATGAATATGTGGCCTTTGACTGTTAGTATTTTATGAAATTCTGGCTGCTCCCTCACATATACTGTTCTTTGACTCTTTACCTGAAATTGATCCTCCAGGGAGGCTTAGAAATCTTTTATATAATGATGCATTTACTGCTCCTCTTTTCTCCATTGGCCATTGCAATCCTGTTGGAGTCTTTGGGGCTCTGTCCAACGTTGCATTCATTGTGCTATGTACCAAGAAAGAGATAACTCAGCTGCCGGGCAAGACCTTAGGCAACAGGACTTTGAAAGAAATGGCAGTGTATAATTTGAGTTGTAAACACAATGGCTTCGTTGTGGGTTAATAGTATTCATCATAACTGAGTTGTAGTTAAAAAGATTTGGTAGATGATTGGTTATCGGTAGGTAATAGCTTGGGGCTTACAGACTCCTTTTTATGTGGCCGAATGGTAGCTGCATATCAGACAGGTTCAGAGTCTTAAATTACACCCTCTTTCTTGACGTTGCCATGCAGACTCCACAGCATATTTTCATAGTGTGTTAGTTAAATACTTCCCAGGAGTTTACATTCCAGAAAGCTTCATTTCTTAAAGACATGTTCCTAGAAAAGTAAAATGCTATTCAATACAGATGCTACACATTCATATGCACGTGCCCGTGTGCACACATTTCCCTGAGGGGAGCCTCCTGTAAACTGTAGCTTCATTCTAGAACAGCAGCCTTTACTGACGTAGAGCAAAGACTCTGTTTCATTGCTAGTCCTACCCACAAAACTCCCATTCAAGACTTTTTTTTTCTGTTTTCTTGGATTATTTGAACAGCTAAAAGGCACATACACATGAGCGCCCATAGTCCCACACATACGTGTGTGCACCACATCACAAAAACCACCCTCACATTTGGATCCTCGCCTCAACCACAAGGCACAACGTGAGGAACCTGTGTCAACTCGATTAAACAGATAACAAAGGCGGCCTGAAAAGGTGGCATTTGAGGAACATAGTTGAGCTAAGGAAAGGGGGAACTTGTATTTAAAGTCATAATACGATTTTTCTGTGCTAAACAGAAAATAAGTCTGGAGGGCATCCCCTGCCAGGTTTATTCATGAATCTCTGTTCTTGGAAAAACCTCATGCTGGTCAAGCCATTAGAAAAGTCAATGTTTTTGTAAAAGACACTACTTGCAGTGCCATCTTCACTCCTTCTGCCCATTTTCCAGAAAATTCTAAGACTGCCTACTCATGTTGACATGAATGTTGTCATTGGATGCAGCAGATTCAGGGCCACTGCCTCACGAACACTCCTGTTGAAATACTCCCTGTAAAACTCAAAGCATTAGAGCCCTTGGGGAAAAGGGAGTAGGGAGGCAAAGGGAAATTGTTGTATTTTAGGTATGACAATGTACATAAAGGAAACACACGGTTTTATAGTTTACCCTTGAGAGTCTTCTATCATGCGGCTTTTGAAATTGGGTAAGCAATTGTTTAAAGCAGCAGCTGGTTGGGAGGAAATGGTTTTTCAGGTACGATTCACCTGTTTAACCCCCTAAAGTCAAACCCACAGCCGTCAAGTCAAGTCTGGCTCCAGGTGACCCTCCAGTAGGACTGACCAGCCACCTCGAGTTCCCCAACCTGGTGATGAAAAGGGGCTGTTTGAGCTTTCTTCGGCAGAGCTGCTGGTTGGTTCAGCCCCAGGCCTTGTAGTCAGGAGCACTCTAATGGTGGTGCGGCCAAGAGGCCTTGTTCCTAATGCATTGCTCAGGCATTGCCATTGTGTGGATACGGACTCTTAGAAGCCCTAGAGGATGGAGTGGAGCTGCCCGTCTGGCTCCCAAAGCTGTAAAGCTCCACAGGAAGAGGAAGCCCGATCTTTTTTTCCCTCCAAGCAGCTAGTGGTTTTGAACTGTCAGCCCAGTGAGTTACAACCCAGTACATGAAACTTTACTAGACTAACAACTATGACCACATAAGGGGCAATAAGCGTGAATAGTACCAATCAAGGTATTCTTTCATGACTCTGAATAAGTTAGATTTAATTAACTTTATTGGTAGCTATTCCGCTAAAAATATAAACATGTACCAAAACCATAAACCAAACTCACAAGCAGAGGGACGATGCTGAGTCACAGAGACTTTATTTGATAGGGTAGAACTGTCCTTGTGAGTTTTTAGGACTGTAACTCTGTACGGGAGTAAAAACCTCCTAATTCTTCCTCACACCTGCTGGTGGTTTCAAACTACTGACCCAGGGGATTGCAACCCATTGCATAGCCAATTTATCAGGGCTCCTGATATGAGCACATAGAACTGGCATATTTTTTTATGAAAAAGATTAACCATAAAATTATTTGTGAAACCTTTCAGAAATATTGTTTTCCATGTTTTCTTATTGACTACGATATGAAACCATTATCCTATCAGCTGTAGGGAATGTGATTTGCCCTTCTAAATCTAGCCTAGAGAAAATGAAGACTTGCAGTAGTTTCTCCTGGCATGCTGTGAAGTTCTGTAGCTTACGGTCTTCTCACAGTGACACATTTATCTGTAGCTATTAGACAATAGGATCTATGCAACAGTCTTCTGAGAAATGTGTGATGGCATCAACTGTGAAAACCCTCACAGAAAGGGAATTTCCTTGAAACCATCTGACCTTACAGAAAATAGAGTTACAATTGAGTGTATGTAAATGTATAATGAGGGGAATAATGATTAGTTGAATATGTATATAGACAGAGCATTATTATTCAGTGAAATAAAACAGTAAAAAATAAAGAGAAAATTAATAAGTTTTTCATAGCCTATGTTGGTATAATAAAACAGGACAATATTCTTTCTTAGACATAACATCTCAACTATTCTCCTTTTGTGATTTCAGTGAAGTAGCTACAATTAATTTTACATTAAATGTTTCTGTGAGGGATTAGACTGAAAATACATATGTCTTTTTAAGTTTCTCTAAGAAAACAAATGGCCACAGCTACTGTGCCCTGTGAAAACAAGAATCCCAGAAAAGCCACTCCACCTCGTGTGAAAAGTTGCTATAAAAGGCTACTTCCTAGGAAACAAAACCTAAGGTGACCTTCACTCTCAAGGTCTTCCCTATGCCGAGAACCCTTCTTCCAAACTCTTCAGTATCATGTACTTTGATCTTTTACATCATTTTGCTTACTCAAAACCTGCGTCAAGCAACTGAGTATATGCTGTAGAAAAAATAGAATGCTTTTACAATCCCATGTTTGTCTATTTGTCATTTTGTTTAAGACTACTTAGGAACCAAACCATGAAGGAAGGAGGTGAGCTGTCTCCAAAAGGTTGTTTATTCCACTCTGTCTCTGTTGTCTTAAAAAAAAAAAAAAAAAAGACCAGAAAGCAAGCATAGGTTCTCATCACTTGAAAAGGCAGTCACAGAGGGCAGGTAGGCCTTGATAGACCCTGCTCCAGGAAGTGCTCAGCAGCCTTTGAAGCCACTCCTGTATCTGCTACCCATCCATCAGCATGTGGTACCACAGTGGTTTCTGCGGGGTTGCTATATGCCAGAATGTATGTCCCTGTCAGGCATCCATGCTGGACAGGTTTCATCGGAGCATCCAGATGGTGACAGACTAAGAAGAAAGGCCTAGAAACCTCTTTTGAAAAGTAGCCACCGAACTGAAAACCTTGAGCTTTTCAGTGAGGTGCACATTGGCCTCAACTCATGCTCACCAACATTTATGAATATGAAACAGGCCCCATTAATATTCCCTTCTGGTATATATAAGATCAGCACAAGTCAGAACAAAATCCAAGAAACTAACAGCAACAGTTTTGTATAGCCCAATTCATAAAATAATGGCAAAATATTCCAATTTTTTCTTAGTTATACTTCATATTTTAACTCTATTCTCTGCATGTGTGTGTCTAATATAAATAATTTTCATTATAATTTTCATATGTAAATACCCAGATTCATTAATACATTTTCGTGAGAAGTTTTCTACTCTAGCAACAAATGCTTTGCTAGAAAATACAAATAGAAAAAGGTAAGCTGATGAGTTTACCTCAAATTTTCAGATTGTTTACTATAGTATCTATTATCTTTTAACATTTTAAATGGGTGTAGCTATTTTTATTTTGTTATTTATCAAACTTTTAAGGGGAACGTTAATATTACAGCTCCTTATAAAGATCAATGTGACATATTTACACACAAAATTTGTGCCTTCTACATTTATTTGTTTGCCCACAGGTACCCTGCCTTGGTGAGGGAATTTTCCTAAGTGCAATTATGCAAGGTTTTTTAAAATTTTTTTTATAATATGTTGCCTTAAAAAAATGGGTGGAGTAGGATGGGTTGTGGTTGACAAAATTGTAGAAGGTATACATTATTGTGGCAAAAAATATCATAATGAGTCAGTGGTTTACTATTCCTCTGCTAACCGAAACTTTACCAGTAGGCTTCTGGGGGTGAGAGAGCCTGGGGTTGCTCCTGTCAAGGTCTACAGCTTGGGGGACCTGTGGAGCACTTCTCTGCTCTGTAGGCTCCCCTTGAGGTGAAATCTTTGACTTGATGGCATCTAATGACACAGCAACAACTCTGTTTTTGATGGCCATGTAAACAGAGTGAATGCACACCATTCACAAAATCATTATGAGGATTTCAATATATTTCTTAATCATCTCCTAATATGTAGTATATTTGACTCATTACATTTAGGACAATTTAATAGTAAAGTCAACTACATTGATCCGAACTTTTATAATTGATGTCTACCAACACAGGTTGTGGATACAGAACCTGTGATGAAGATTCTGTTACACATAGTTGGTGCTGTGTACTCAGAATAGCTGTCTGTAGCCAGCTCATTCAATATTATAGGTAAAATGTCCTGGACTACAATGTCTCTATACAGTAGCAACTTAAGCAAACTTCCACCCAAGGCTTCTTAGAGTTTGTCCACTCTTGACCCTTTTTCTCCTCCACCCTGGACATGTACTGTCAGAGAAGCCTGGGGGTTATTCTGAGATTGATTCTGAATATATTTTTGGTCATTATGCATTCAAAATATTTTTCTGTTGCCAAATTTTTCTCGACCCTCACGTGTAGTGCTCCAGTTCCCAAATGGGGTCCTGACCTATAGTTAAAATTGCTGTGGTTTAGATAAACCATATCTGACTGAATGGAACAAATAATTATTAATCATCTATAGTTTGGGGGAATGGGTTTCTTGAAGTGTTTATAGCTGAGGCCAAGTCCACTCATACACACTTTACTCTGGTTTAAGATGAACTGCTTCTGTGTTATTAGCATGACTTGATGATCAATAGCTATTGTTGGTAAGAAGTGGAAGTTTGCTTAGAAATATCTATCCTGAGCAACTGGTAGATTAAAAACATGGTTCACTGAGATAGAAATACTGGAAGATTAGAAGCATAATTCATTGTGATAGAAGGCACTGGAAGATTTGAAGCACTTGAATTTTGCCAAATCTACATGATCATTTTACCAATTATCCATCTCATAGTATGGTAAAAACTTTAAAAAGTTCACTGGAAGTAGAATTAATGGAATTTTTCATGAATTTTTTGAAGTTCTCTCACATTGGGATTAATGAGATAACCCACCTGAAATGGCTAATGTTGACTTTGATATTTAGGATGTGCTCAATGACTCTGTGCTAATTTTTTATTATTATCATGCCATCTGATTGAATATGATGATTTTTTTTGGGGGGGAGGAGCTGTCACTGCCCTCTGGTGGGAGTGGAAGGCCCAACCTTGCCCACATATATTTGTTCATGTAGATATACATTTGTGTATATCTTGCTAGAGCTATAGATAGAGATATCATATATATTTTCATTTGTGTGGGAAATTTTAGTTATCTTACTACTTCATTTTCTTGTGAGCCCTTAGAAAGCTTCTTTGTGTGTATGTATGTGTGTGTGTGTGTGTGTGTAGACACAGAAAGAGGGAGAAAAGGTCTGTGTATGTGTGTGTGAGTTTAGACAGGCCCTGATAGAAGGGCCAATGAAGTCTTTGTAAGGAAACTGTGAGAATTGAAGAGTGTGTTGTTAGGTGCCCTTAAGTACCATTGCTCAAAGAGTGCTCCAGGCTGTGGGTTCTCCTGATGCTCTGTGTACTCTTATTCTTCAGAGCTATCATTCATCCGATCTGTCTTCTGCTGTGCTGTTCACTATGTCTGGTGGTGTCATTATGCCATGTATTAGAACCCCTACATCTGTTCCTAGTCTTTCATTGATAATCGTTATTGTTCTAGGATTTACGTGTAAGTCTTTAATCTATCTTGAATTTATTTTTGCATATGGCATGAAGTACGGGCCCTGACTCATTCTTTTGAAAAAGAAAATCCAATTGTGCCAGGGCATTTCGTGAAAAAACTGTATCTCCCCACTTACCATATATACTCATGTATAAGCCATGTTTTTCAGTACATTTCCAATGCAGTTGTTGTGGTAAAATTGAGTTGTCTGTAATTCAACTAACTTACTGCTAACTCAGAGTGACCCTGCAGGACTGGCTAGCACTGCCCTTGTGAATGTCTGAGACAGTAACTCTTTTTTGATGTTGTTTGTTTGTTTTTGGTTTTTTTTTGGAGGGAGGGGCATCGCTGCCCTTTGGTGGGAGTGGGAGTCCCAGCCTTGCTCCTGGAGAGCTGCTGCTGGATTTGAACTGCCAAGCCAGTGGGCCTCAGTCCTGCACTCAACAATGGAAGGGCTGGCATTAAAGTTAGCAGCCTGAGACATAACTACAACCCCATTAGCACTGCATTGTTTGTCGGTAGATGCATTTGTTTCTGTGGTTTCTATTCTTTTCCACTGGTCTATCAATCTGTCCTTGTATCGGCGCGAGGCTGCTTTGATCACTGTTGCTGTGTAGTAGTTTTGAGAATGGGAAGTGAGAGCTCTACATTCTTCTTCCTTTTTAGAAATACTTTGCTTCTAATGCATATAAAGTTAGTATATTTTAACATTCTTTACAGTATAATGTTGGAATTGGATGGGAATTGTAATATATTTGGAGATCGCTTGAGGTACACTAGAAGGGCCTTGTTGGCATAGTGGTTATACATTGGGCAGCGATTTGTAAGGTCAGTAACTGGAACCCACCAGCTGCTGTTGGGGAGAAAATCAGGTCTTTCTTCACAGTTGCACGGTCAGAAATGTGCAGTGAGGTCTATCCTGCGCTGTAGAACAGCTACCAGGAGGCATCAATTAGATGGCAGTGAGGGACTTTTATTTATGGAGGAGAGGCGTGGTGCTGATGGCAGTGTTGACATTTTCACAAAGTTAAGCCTTACTATTCATGAACATGGAACCCTTTTGGCTTCCTGCAGCAGTGTTTTAGAGTTTTCTCTGTGTAAGCTTTTTCCTAAGTACTTCATGTTTTGTTAGCTATTAGAGATGGCATTAATTTCTTGGTTTCCTTTTCCTACCTCTCTTCATTAGTATATAAGAATCCATTTGGTTTTTATATGTCAATCTTGTATTTTGCCTTGTTGCAGAGTTTTTTAATTACTTTCACAATTTTACTTCTGCAGTCTTTATGGTTTCCTACATATAGAAGCATGTCTTTTGCCAATAAGTAGATTTTTACTTTTTCTTTGACAATTTGGATATCTTTGATTTTTGTTGTTTTTATCTAATACTATTGGTTAAGATTTCTAGTACATTGGTGGACTAAGAGTGGTATGATAAAGGACACCCTTGTCTGATTCTCATTCCCAAGGGGAATGTAAAACAAAAAGTGCTGTTCTCGTTCTTAACTTGTTTATCTTGTGGTGGTGATTATCATATTGCATCAAGACAAGGTAGTAAATACATGTTATATGAATTTGTTTTCTATATGTAATGCTCACAGGCACAGATTAAAGATTTATTTCTGATAACATAATCAATCACCTTAAGTTTACTTTGTGTATCCTGCAATCAGTAAAATAAAATTAAATCTAATAGGAACCTGTAAAGGTAGGATTGTTATGTTTTGCTTTTAAAGTGGAACATAGCAGTGCTTGCTTCTTTGTAAATGGTTATATTTCTTTCTCTTTTTTATAATATTTCTTACTTTCTTCTTCACACGTATCTGATAATATCTAGATCTAGAAGAATTTATTTTGTTGGTTTTAGTCAAGGAGCAGCAAAAAATTATTTTGTATTTTAGTACCCATTTCTATAATCTCCTTTTAGACCTTGAAATTGAAACTGACATATGTGTAAATATGATTTTCTGTTCTAGTTCTTTCAAAATTGATTAAGTTGGCAGATAATTTAGCCCGAGACTTCAATGGAGATTTAGGTTAGAGTAACACAACAAGGAATTAGTCTTCAGATATCTAGGTTGACAAGTCTTTGGGTAATATCATGAAGGCATTTGGTTTTAATATCTTAAATTTAAAATAGGAACATATTAATACATAGTCCTATTCTTAAAATAAGTTAGGTAAGAAAGGTATACCATATACTACAAATATAAATTGAATATACCTAGTATGTTGAAGTTAAAACTTAGCAATAAGTTAGTTTGAAGGGACAAGCAACTACCCCTAATCCCTATAGATAAACAATAAGAAAAGTTAGACTTTTATGAGTAAGTTTTCTTTGAAAAGCTTCTCAGTAGTAGTAATAAATCTTACTGATTCACTCGAGTTTTGTGGGCCTCTTTAATCAGTAGCATGTGGCCCAGCAGTATTTTGAATCTCTGTGGCTCATATAAGTATTTAACCTGTGACTTTATCCTTATACACATGATGCTTTAATTTGGAGACTAATCTAAAGAAGAAATATTGTATTCTCTTTTAAGAATAGCCCCAAAGAACACAGAGTGAAAATTACAATCAGTGGATCTCCTTTCCCCTTATATAATATTTACTGGAAAGAATATTTTTCATTCCATCCCTTTTAAAGTTTAAGACTAGCAAAAATAGGAAAAATATTAACTATTATATCTTTTTTATCAATAGGTATTATAGCTGTTCTCCTTGTTGGGGTGTATGTTAAGCACAGGAAGAAAACATGTTTTGAAAATGTTATAATTCAATAGTTTATGTTTCAAAGAAATTTTGTGTTACAATGGAGAAATGAATAATTAAGATTCAGTTGCTTGACTTTTTTATTGTTGTGGTGGTGATTTCTTTTTGTTAGTTTTGTTTGTTTTCCCCTTTTTGGTTTGTGATATTTGACATATATCAATCAGATACAGAAGATAAAAGATCAACCGTAAAATAATCCCTATTTCCCCTGACGTAAAATAATCCCTGAAGTAATATCAAGAAAATAAATTCTTTGCATTCTTTGTGTTATAGTAAATGCAAACTTATCAGTAGTTAAGGAAAAAGAAAATATGAGAAATAGACAAAAAACAACCTGCAGAATAGGGTTTTTTCCTTCCACATACATTTTTATATCCCTTATTTATATCCAGGGTGTTTTCAGTTGCATTCTCTTCATGGGAAGCTATACAACCAAATATGCACAGGAAAACTAGATAATGAATTAATAAACCCTAAGAGGAATTGATCTGTTTGCATTATCGTGCTAGAGAAACACATTGGATACACCCGTGGACTTCCAGAACAAATGATTGATTCTGTTTTGTTAAAAAGTACAGCCAGCATGCTCTTTAAAAGCAAGAATTATGTTGTGAGACTTAATCTTGTGTACCTCAAATATGTTATCTGGAGGGAAGAGTCCCTGGAAAAGGTCGCGGTGGGTGGTGACGTCAGGGAGAGAGGAAAACTCTGATTGGATGCGACAATGTTCATGACGTGAGCTTCAGCTTAGCCACAGTTGTGAGAAGGGTGCAGGCCTGGGAAGTGTTTTATTCCGTAGGGTGCCACTCACAACAACCATGTGCTATAGTTTTATTTTCAATTTTTTTGTTTGTTTTTTTGGGCATCACTGCCCTCAGGTGGAGTAGGAGGGAGTAGGAGGCCCAGCCTTTGCTCCGTGGAGCTGGAATCAAACCTCCATCACAGTGGACCACAGTCCCGCGCACAACCACTACGCCACCAGGCCTCAGCCCTATTTTCAATTTTTTAATCTATCTGTCCAACTTAAATATCTTGCACATATTTCCAATATTAGCCATGCAGATTTACAGTTCCTATTTGTGGCTCTCAACACGTTTGCTTAAGCGTGTCAGTTCTGAAGAAAGGATTCATGAAAATACGGTCAAGATGGAGGGCATCATTTGTATTCCCCATCATCTTCATTTATTGTTATACTGTATGGATTTCGTCAGCTAAAGTAAACCCAGAAAGCGGTCAAATGATATTGCTCTATAAATTGTTTCTTTGTATAAATTATACTTAACTAATTAATAAATTAATTCTATATCACTAATTGTTCATTATATATAATTATCATGATGTAATTGGAAATGAAATATATGTATATATTCCATTTTCAGTGAATAGTGTTTGGCGTTGAGTTTGCATTCAATAAATATGTCAATAAATATGTTTTAGGTCAACCAGATCTTGAACATAAAATACCAAGTTTACATCTTCATGTAAAATTTTATCAATCTGAACTCTTTGTGGTTTAATTTTTATTCTAAAAACTCAGTTTCAAAAATAGGAATACAGGTTGGGCTGCTAACCGCCAGGTCAGCAGTTTAAAGCACAGGCCTCTCTGCAGGAGGAAGATGAGGCTTAGTGTTCTCATAGAGAGGAAAGCCGCAGAAACCCACAGGGACATTCTAGCCTGTCTTAGAGGCTGCTGTAAGTCAGAATCGGCTCAGCAGCAGTGAGGTTTGAGGAATTGCCCTGTAAGTCCAAGTATACATAAAGATTTCTGACTTTTTTCCCTGGAAGATCCAGTTTCCCTAGAAATTCAGTATTGAGCGATAATGCAACCACTTTTATTTCACTGTTCTTTGTAATTATACCATTAGTTTGTATGAAAGATTAAAAAAGCAACTCTCCTAAAGAAAGAATGAAAATAAAGCCCTGTTGCAAAGATACAGTTCTCTAAAGCAAACCATGTCTCTATTAATGAGGACCCCCGGGAATTTTCCACTCAGGTTTATGGATGAGAAAAGGCATTATTATTCACTAAACAACAAAGTTGTTTTCATGTGATGGACGTCATAAAACCCGGGACAGTAGAACACTCTTAACAATGGTACCACATCTTGGTTTTACATTTGTTACACTGTGATTCAACTCCTTCAATTCATTTTCTTTTCTGATTTATTTGTCTTATTCTATGTTTTCTCATTTATCCTTATAGATGCTTTGTATGTCTGTCTATAATCCAGATGACTATTAGTTTTCTTCTTTAATAAAGGAAACATAGAAAAACGGCAATGAATATTTCAACTTTTTCAGAACATTTCAAACCCATTTACCTTTCATTTCTTTTACTCAACTTTAAGAAGAGGTTTTGACCCTGCTTTCCCCCTCATTCGTGATGATGTGATTCTTGTTCTTTGATGTTCAATACCTGTTCCCTCCGGCCCTCTTAATCACACATGCTGGTGTGCTTCTTCCATGTGGGCTTTGCCGTTTCTGCGCTGAATGGCAACTCGTTTATCTTCAAGTCTTTGAGACTCCAGGCATTCAATTATTTGGTAGCAGGGCACTATTATTTCTCTACTCTGTTTGCCTCTGTATCAATTTGTCTTCTGCGATATCAGGACTCAGGTAATTGGTTACCCCTTTACAGGGGAGTCAAGGGGAGGAGACAGACCAGTCAAGGTGCAAAAGGGCAGCAATGATGCATACAAGTTTCCTCTAATTCCTAAGGTCTTCCTTTCCCCAACCATCATGGTCCCAACTCTACCTTACAAATCCAGATGGACTGGAGAAGGTACACTAGTAGAGAGGGTAGCTGGAGATATGGGAAAACCAAGATGGATGAGCCCCTTTGGGCCAATGGTTAGATTGGAGATACTGGAAGGGTAGAGAGAAGGTGGGGTGGAGAGTTGGAACCAGCTACAAGGATATACATATAAGCGCCTATTTGAAGGACGAGCATCAAAGGAGTGGGTTGTGGGTGAGGTCGGGCAGTGTAAGATATGACAAAACAATAATAATGTATAAAACATTGAGGGTTGGTGGGGAGGGGAGAGGAGGGGAAGAGGGGAAGGGATGGAAAAGCCAATACAGGGGCTCAAGGGAAAAGGTGGATGTTTGGAGAACAATAACAGCAGCGGACATGTGAAGGTGCTTGGCACAGTATGTCTATTTATGTATTGTGAAAAGCAATGTATGAACCCACAATAAAGTGATAAAAAAGAAAAGGTTTTGCTCTATTTTTCCGTTTAGTCGTACCTCACCATACTATAGAATACTTTGGGTTTGGACTTAGTGGGCATAGTTCTAGGCCTAGCACTTAAGGTGTATCATAGGATTTTGCCACTTTGATTTTTCATTTGTGTCATGTTTAAAACCACACAGAAACACCATGCCCTAAATGACTTTAGGGCCAATGAGATACTAAAGTCTCAATTCTTTCTATCCAAATAATATTGATAATGAAATACTTTTGTTTTCTTAAGAGCTTAAAAGCCTTCAAACTTTGAAACCTGTTAAAATTACCTGACCACTGGATTCATTCTGGGTATTTTTAAGTAGCTAAGTGTCTGTGAAGTATAATTACATCCTCTTTAATTGTCAGAATCCATTTAGTTTGGTCTCTAAATTGATACATAAACTTCATGTTAATTCAAGCCACGATTCCTCAGTGCCAACTTTGTGTCATGTACTAATATCACTCTTGAAAAAACAAAGAAAGTAGTAAAATAGGAGATAAACTCTTCCCTCAAATGTTTTCTTGTCAAGTCGGGAGACAGACTGTGCCTTTGAATTACAGCACCCACTGACAGACAACTGGCAGCCGGGGCAACACATCAGAAACTTTAAATTGTTCTGTAACATTGTTCTAGACTGTTTAATATCGTCTCCCAAGCTCTTGAGTGTCCCTTTATTATACAGACTGCCTCAGCCCTTCTCAAAGGATTACTTTGGCCTCTCCAAGACTTGCAAACTCAATGTTTCCTTCATTGAAGGAATTTGATGACTATGCTGTAATCATTGAGTCTACAGTCCAATTTTTTATACACATTTTGAATACCACCCCTGTCGAGATGAACCTCCATATCAACTCAAAATCATGGTCACCTCATATGTCTCAGAGAATGACCTCATGTGTCTCAGAGAATGACCTCATGTGTCTCAGAGAATGACCCATAGGGTCTTTAATGCCTGACTTTTCAGATGTAGATTTTCAGACATTTCTGTCTAAGTAACTGCTAACTACGAGTTTGGCAGCAGAAACCCACTTATCATTCTCTAAGAAAAATAAGTTGCCTGTACTTCTGCAACCCACCCCCCAATTTTCTTTTTCTTTTTCAATTTTCAAAGCCTCAGAAACCCTATGTAGAGTCTCTTCATGATGCCAACTCAATAGAACCAACTTGATGCCAGTAGTTTGGCTTTTGGTTAATTCTTTGAAAGCACTGTAAGGTTGACTTATTGAACCTTCAGTCCTTTGGTTTGAGCAACCCAAGTTCTAAAATAAAAAAAGTGAGTGGGCAATAATTTGAGGAAAGAGAAAAATATCCTATGAAAGCATCTTCAAGGATTATTTGAATATGCAGCCCTTATTTGAACATGTTAAAAATCAAGAGGGGGCTGAGCCCCGGCGGCGTAGTGGTTGTGCATGGGACTGCGGCCCACTGGGATGGAGGTTCGATTCCGGCTCTCAGGAGCAAAGGCTGGGCCTCCTACTCCCACCACCAGGGCAGTGATGCAAAAAAAAAAAAAATCAAGAGGGGGGCTGAGCCCTGGTGGTGTAGTGGTTGTGCGCGGGACTGCGGCCCACTGGGATGGAGGTTCATTTCCAGTAGTGGGGCTGGGCCTCCTACTCCCACCACTGGAGAGCAATGATGCCCCCCCCCAAAAGAAACCCCAAAAATCAAGAGGGGTTGCAGGGAGGAGATGAGCCAGTTAAAGTACAGTGTAGTAACAACGAAATGCGCATCTTTCTTCTAGTTCTTAAGTGCTTCCTCCCACCTACTATCATACTCCTGGTTCTACCAGATAAGTCTGACTAGAGCAGGGGATGTACACTGCAGTCGGAAACATGGGGAATTTAGGATAGATGTTCCCTCAGGAATAGTGATGGGAGTGGTGATACTGGGAGGAGGGAGGAATGGTGGAGTAGAAAGGGGGAATCAATTTCAGGGATCTACATATAACCTCCTCTCTGGGGCAAGGCCAGCAGGGAAGTGAGTTAAGAGACATATTGGACAGTGTACGATATGAAAAAGCAATAGCAATTTGTAAAGTATTAAAGGTTCATGGGGTGGAGGGGGGAAGGAAAATATGGGGAGCTGGAACTAGGGGCCTAGATGGAGGGAGGAAGTTTTGAGAGTGATGATGGCAGCAAGTGTGCAAATGAGGTCTGAATACAATTGATGTATGTATGGATCGTGAGGGGAGATGTATGAGTACCCAATAGAATGATTCATTTAAAAAGGGGGGGAGGAGGAAGGAGGAGCTTAAACCAAGGGCTCATGTGGAAAATGTTTGGAAATGAATGTGGCAGCATGTGTGCAAATGTGCTTGATACAGATGATGTATTAAATGTTATAATAGCTGTAAGAGCCTCCAATTAAATCACTTTAAAAAAATCAAGAATGAAGTGCTTTGCTAAATGAACATTGTATGTGATTTTTTTCCTATTTTATTATCTTTGGAAGGTAGGTTTAGTTACTCTATGCTTTCCAGTTTTATCTTTGCATTAAGCTTAAATAATTGCCAAATTTAAATCTTATTTTTCTTTAGTGGCTTTGAGTTTTTCCCAAATATTGACAAAATATGTTAATTGAAAAAATGAGCAAAAAGTTGATTTATCAGAGAGCAGTTCATTTTCATGGTGGTGGAACTATTTACAGAGGGATAGCAATAATGGTTTTACAAAACTAAGAGAATAATCAATGAATTATACATAAAAAGTTTTGAGTAAGTGAATATTTTGTTTAGTATTTATTTTTCCAAAATTGAAGAAAATATTTACATGAATAACAATGGGAACCGAGAGACAAAGTGTTCTAAAATTTATTCTGGTAAAGATTGTACAACTCTTCTTGATGTGGTTGAATTATTGAATCGTGACATGTGGATGAAGTGTGAGTAAAACTGTTTCTAAAAAACTCTGCTTGTAGTACATCTTCTGCCCTTCTGCTCTCAAACATCTGATTTTATAATAAATTGATCATTTTCTTAAAATGATCAAATTTGACAGAGAACCCATAAAAGAAAATAAGCTCTTATTTTGTTGTACTTTTCTATTTGTCTGGCAGGTGTAATGGTTTTGTGTTGGACTGCTAACCACAGGGTCAGCAGTTTGAAGCCACAGCCACTCCAAGGGAGAAAGATGAGGCTTTATAGTGCTGCAGTTCACCTTTGTCTTAGAAGCTAGCTGTGTTAATCAGGGTATTCTAGAGGAACAAATTTCATAGCCACACATACAGATATAAGAAAAAGGTTTTTATACAAGAGGAACAGGACATTGAGCCCAGTCCAGTTCAAAGTCATAAGTCTGATATTAACCCATATGCCCAAAATCAGTCTATAAAGTCTCCTTCCGACTCACAAAGTCACAGGTCAGTGAGTGCAGAATGCCGGCGCTGACAGGGGTCTCCACATGGCTCCTCGTTTCCAGGGCTCAGAGTCCATCAACAGCAGAAGCAACTCATCACTGGCAGAGGTCTCCATGTGACCGCCCCAGCTTCAGAGGTCTGGCTCCATCAGGGCAAAGCCGAGTGGTCTCTCTACCGGCTCCTCCAGCTTCTCGGACGCTGCCATCTTGTCTTGTCCATGATTCATCGTCTCTGAGACTAACTCCCAACCACTGGGGAGATAGCTTCTCATCTTCATGAGGGAAATATCATGAGATTTCCCAGAAATTTCAGGAGAAAGCCATGCCCACATAGAGGCCTCATTGGCTACTCAATGCCGATCTTCAGATTAACAGTCTAGACTCCACCCCTACATTTCAATCATAAAATTAACATAAGCACATGACTGCCACACTAGCTCTGAGTTAGAACTGGGTCCGTAGCATGTAGTTAGGCTTGAGCTATTTGTTAGAAGGCACTATTGTGGACCATATTGCTGTCTCCCAAACTATAACCATCATGAACCTGGCAAGTTACTAATAAAATGGAAAGTGTAGCTAATATTCTTCTCATATCTTTGTTGCTGCCAAGTACTTATATCGTGATAGGTCCAAGGAAGTATCATGCAGACAAGTATAAGAGAAAGTTTACAGACAGAAAACTTCAGTTTGAAATTTTCTTTTATTCATGGACTTGACATATTTGTGATATTAGAGCTACATACCAAACCCCAGCCATCAAATCAGTTCTGACTCACAATGACTATAGGAGAGGATGAAACTGCTACACAGGATTCCTGAGTTTGTAAACCTAAAGATTGTGCACATGTCCAGTCTTTTTTCTGTTATTCTTTTCTGTCAAGAAGTGATGCTTCTAGTTTGAACCATGAGCCTCTCACTTAGCGCCCTAGTCTTTAACAACTGTGCCACCAAGACTCCATAACTACATGCCAACCACATTATTTTTTTCTAAAGAAAATATTTCTTATATGATCTGATTGGGAGCATTAGTCTCCTATAAGTGCATTATGATTTCTACCTTTCTGCACATTAAAAATAGGTGTTTATTAAATGTTTATTGGATTAAAATCACATTTTGCCACAACGTGTTTTGTCCTGTTCATAATATCATTTCCCCAGGATGTTTGTGGAATGTGTGGTTACCAATTTAGGACCACATAGTAATTATCACCAGTGAGACTAAAAGTAGATGTGTTCACAGAGAAACCTTTTTCTAATCGAATAGGGCTACATATTCCTTAGCACTTCTTACCAAGAGTGTAGAATATATAGTTCTCAGTGTTCCTAAGAGGAAGAGTATCTTTCTGATATGGTACAAATACCCAACTCTTGTTAGAGAAATCAATGCTTTCTCAAGATCTCTGTTCTGTATTTCTAAGTCTTCATTATCTGTAAGAGAATACGTGGGTAAGCAACAGGATGAAAAGGAGTGTCTAACAATTCATTGGGTGGATTAAAAGCACTAAATGAATAACTAAAAATCTTTTTAAAACTTAAAGAAGCTAGGTAAGTTGTTTTCCTTGAAATTTTGGTATTATTCACATCTCTGCTTTCCTCATTGTTCTTTTGGCCCAAACAGGAAAAAGAAACTCTCTCCACCCCTCACCCTAGACACACTAAAAATTGGGAGAAAACTTTTTTTAATGTAACAGAGTTGAGAAAAACTCTAGGCAAATCTCCTGTTATAATTTTTTAGAAGCTCAAGTAGAATTTGATGTACTTATTAAAATTAAGGGATAATAGATTTTCTTTACATCAAAAGACATCCTCCATGCATGTCAGTAGTATTTTGTGCACATGTAAATATTTCATTTCCAATTATATTTTGTTCTATTTTTTATGAACATATTCTTTTGAAATGCATAACACTGATGAACATTATTATCCATATAAGTGATTTATTCATGGCTTTCTCAAGAGTGAACTTGGTACTGCTGAAAAAATAAAATATATTTCCGCTATGAGTATTATTCACACAATCCCTTCCTTGGAAGGCAAATTATTACATTAAAATTAAGATTTTAAAATACACTGCAAATTCTACTAAATATTTGTAGTGATTTAGACCATTTATTAAAATGTTTCTACTTAATTTTACAACATTCATCCATTTTTTATCTGTGTTAGTCCAAGTAGACTAGAGAAGCAAATTCACAAGCACACATATGCATATAAGAGAAAGTTTTATATAAAGGGTAATTGTACATTAAGAAAACACCCCAGCCATCCAGATCAAGTCCATAAGTCCTTTATTAGCCCTTATGTCTGAAAGCTGTCAAAAAAGTCCTTCACGAAACACATGCAATGACATCAAATGCAGGCCAATCAGAAGCCAATGAATAGAAAGTCTTTGGATCCAGTGGTACTGTAAGCATCTCAGCGCTAACAGGAGTCTCCACATTGCTTCTCTAGGTCCAAGTTTCTTGCTGTTTCAGGGAAGGTCTATGTGGCTTCTCCTCAGGAATGTCTCGCAGGGAGCCAACCTTGTCAAGCAGTGAGTGTTATTAGTAGAACGTCTCCAAGGAAGTGAACGGAGAGAGATAATGCCTCTGCCTCCAAGAATTGCCACATTTCCCCGAATTCTCAGGAGAAGGTCATGCCTTCACAGATGTCTCATTGGCTATCTTCAGATTAACAGGTTAAACTCCACCCCTACACTCTTATTCCTCAAATTGACATCTTATTAGTTGAGTACCACATTATTTTTCCACAAATAATGCAATGTTTGGTTTAAATACAAGTGACACAATTTCAGCATTTGCACTTAATCTTGCAACACACTAATTGAAAAGGAAAAATCAGGTATTAAAGAAGGTCGATTTTAATTTATAACTTATAAAGAATATTTTAATAGTGAACATGAATTCTGCCCCAGTGTACAAATTCTCAGTAGGAACTTTCGAGTTTGGAAACAGTCACCTCTTGTGAAATTTCCTTTATTTTACTCCTTGCATAAATTATTTGGCCATGAGTCTGACACCCACCCAACAACACCTAACAATAACAGCATACATGCTTGTTTGAAGTGTATCAAAAACTTCTGTACAGAGATGTTTAAATCGATGGGGGAAAAATCAATACCATGGAGAAAATTTAGTGCAAAACTTCTTCCGAAGTAAATTACAAGACAAGCCTGGAAACTCACATGCCACCATTTCCTCCTGCTTAGCTACATTTTATTTCTGCATATATATGCATGTAATATGTTAATCAAATTAATTAGGGAGCATAAGTCCAGAGGAAGCATTAGAGGTTTTGGTTTCCAAGCCCTCATTCCTAAGAAGAGGCCTAAAGGATTATACGGTTTACTCAAAGACATCCTTGTGTGTCAAAACTCTGTATATCAGAGCAAGCTTAGTACCCAGGTATTAGCACCCTCAAGCCTTTTATCTTCCCTTTGTTCTTTGTTTTCTCTCAGTATCATCATGTTACCTTAAATGCAGTCAATATATTCGATATATTTAAACAAACACACTTAGTGTATTAAGTAGCTACACTTCCATTTATAAATTGTGTGTGCTGATTTTCAGCATCGAACACAGGTAAATTTTTGCTTAGGATCATCCAACAATGGTTGCATCAGCACACTGGCAAGGATCCAACAGAAATACAGGCTCAATTCAGAAATGGACATGGAACAAGGGAAATCATTGCTGATGTCAGATGGACCTTGGCTCAAAGGAAAGAATGCCAGAAAGATGTTGATTTGTGTTTCATTATTTATGCAAATATATTTGGCTGTGTGGACTCTAGCCTTTAGAAGAATGGGAATTCTGAAACACAACATTGTGCTCATTCAGGACTTGTCCATCGGTCAAGAGGCAGTTGTGAGAGTAGAACAAGGGACTACTGAAAGTTTTAAAATCAGAAAAGGCGTGGCTGAAACACTTCACTGTGCTCATTCAGGACTTGTCCGTGGGTCAGGAGGCAGTTGTGAGAGTAGAACAAGGGACTACTGCAAGGTTTAAAATCAGAAAAGGAGTGGGTCAAGGTGGTATCCTTTTACTGTGCTTCTTCAAGGTATGTGATGAGCAAATCATCAGAGATGGCTTATATGAAGAAGAGTCAGGCATCAGGATTGGAGGAAGGCTTACTAATAGCCAGCAGTATGCAAATAACACAGTGTTGCTTCCTGAAAGTGAGGGGACTATAGCACTTGTTGATGAAGATTAAGGGTTGTAATCTTCAGTGTGGATCACACCTCAATGTAAGGAAGACCAAAATCCTCACAAGCAGACTCATAGGTAACATCATGATCAATGGAGAGAAGGTTGAAATGTCAAAGATTTTGCCGAACTTGGATCTGTAATCAATGCACATGAAGCAGCTGCCAAGAGACCAACAGATAGAGTGCTCTATCTCCTGCATAAGACCCTTCAGAGTATAGAAGAGCAAGGATGTTTCTTTGAGGACTAAGGTGTGTCTGACTCAAGCCATGCTACTCTTCATTGTACCATATGCATGAGAAGCTTGGTTATTGAATATGAAATATCTTAGAAGACTAGATATATATGAATTGTGGTGCTGGAGAGGAATATTGAAAGTACCATGGAATGTTAAAAGCATAAACCAATCTGTATTGGAAGAAGTACAGATTCCACTTCTCAGGTTTCATGGATATCTTGTATACCAGAATAGGCATTTGTGAAGTAGCATTAATAGTTAGTGGATACAGAAGAGAATGGACAGGTTGTTCTTATGTTGGGCAAGCAGGCTTTTAGTCTGCTGCTGGATAGGAGAAGTTAATTACTGGAGTCAACTTACAAAAGTAGGTTAAAAAAATAAAAGATTTGAGTTGAGATTTTCTTTTTCTATTCATAAATAACCCTGTAGCAGCTACGGCCCTCAGGAACCATGATATCACCTTTGTTGAACCTCTTTGTGTTAGAATCTTGCTTCTCTAACTTTGCATTTGATTCTTCAGTAAGAACAAGGTTTTGGTAAAAACACCTTTGTCAAAATCTGTCATCAACTTTAGGTCCTAATATTCTTCCCCAAATGCTATCATTGTATGCTGCTCTCATTCCATAAAGTCTTCATTGATTAGTTCTTTTCAATCATCATAGTATGTATTTATTAATGGTCAATATCAAACCTTATTCTTTAGATTCATGCAAACACATAATGAATGTACAAGCAGATTTATATGTGCACATATAAAATCTTTAATTAAAACCTGTTATATTTCTAGGTTACTAGTAATTACATAGATACACTAATAGGTTGTTTTTAAGTGCCATGCAGTCAGTTGTAGATCATAGGAACCCTGTGTACAACATGAGGAGACACAATGGAGTCCTGTGTCATCTTCACAATTGTTCTTATATTTGAGCCCATCCAGACAGCCACTGTGTAAATTCATCTTTTCAGACATCCTCCTCTTCGATGCCCCTCTACTTCTCCAATCATGATGTCTTCTTCCACAGACAGTTCTCTTCTGACCAGCTGGCCAAAGTTTGTGAAATTAAGTCTTGGTATCCTTGCTTCTAAAGAGCATTCTGGCTGGACTTCTTCCAAGACAGATTTGTTTGTTCTTTTTAGAGTCCATGGTACTGTCAATATTCTTGACCAGCACCACAATTCAAAAGCAGTGATTACTTTTGGCTATATATATTCACATTTTGTGTGTGTGTGTGTGTGTGTGTACTGAAAGATTCAAAAGTAAGTAAAAATATTGGGAAATATCTTCTATGTGACCAGAAGAACTTGTCCCCAAATTGAACCAACAAATCCCCATATAATTCTCTGTCTAAAAAAAAAAATAATAATAATAATAATAATTCTCCATTGGGTAGAGCTTTCAAAGCACCCATTTTCCTCCTGAATCCTTTGTATTTTTATTAATATCTATTTGCTATTTATCTGCTTATTTCTCGAATTGGACGAATTTATGGAAAACACTAAGTAAAAAGTCTCAAAAGTTTAAAGTTATTTTCAAAGGAAAATTGACAAGATCTATATGTTTTTTTTCCTTTTCAAATTTGAAAAAGAATCTTGGCATTCAATTCTATCATTGTTTACTGTGTCTGTGTTTGAGAAAGATTTTGACTTTATTCATTTAGGGAAAAGAAATCAAGGTATTGTTATTAGAGGTGTAGGGTCTTTTATTTAATCAGATTAGTCCCTTTTTTGCAGCATTGCTCTTGAACTTTCATTTGCAAATTAAATATCATGATTAAGAAATTCAACATTCCTCAAACACTAATTTTTAAAAAGAACAAATAGGATGTATGATTTTGTAAAATGATCATTTATGGAAATTTCCAGTTTCTATTTGGAGGTAAAAGATTCATACATAAGTATCCAATGTGGAAAAGTTTCAGTGTGAAAGTATTTTATGCTGGAACAAGTAAATCCACTAATGCTCACAAACTTTGAATAATTCTCTACTTTAATTATTTGTCTATGAGGCATATTGACTTAATCTTATATTTCTTCCATTTGAACTCTCCTCCAAACATTTTATACCTAGGTACCTTATTCTCATTTTATATCTTCTTAGATTTCTTTTTTTTAAATCCTTTTCTTGGGAGTTCATACAACTCTTATCACAATTCATACATAAGTCCATTGTGTGTCAAGAACATCTGTGTAACCCCTGCCCTCATCGTTCTCATAACATTCACTTTCTATCTAAGCCCTTGGCATTGACTCCTCATTTTTTCCCTTCCCTTCCCTTCCCACAACACAACTCCCACCCATCTTTTAGATTTCTTATTTCAGAAGTGTTTTTTTTTTCTAATATAACCTCTGCCATTGAATCCCTTCTAACTCATAGTGACCCTACACAGAAGATAACTGCGCTTTTGCATTTCTGGGGCTATAAACATTTACAAGAGCAAAAAGTCTCATTTTTCTCACCCTGACTGGTTGGCAGATTTGTACTTCTGACCTTACCATTAGCAGACCAACTCATAACTCACTTCACTACCCAGACTACCAGGAAATTGTTGTATAAATGGCTCTCTAAATTAGATAAAGATCTATAGGGAAAGTAATGACTCATGCAGGGAGCATCAAAATAAAATGGAAATAACACACAGAAAGTCACTGTACTAAAAAGAAATAGTTGACATTCCATCATTTCAGAAAACAGCATATCAGTAGTACTTAAGAGGAAATCCAAGCTGCACTGAAAGCATTGGCCAAAAAAAAAAAAAAAGACATCAAGAATTGATGGACTATCAATTGAAATGTTTCAGCATGATGATGGATCACTCACTTGTCTATGCCAGGAAATGTGAAAGACTAGGTGAAACTGACTAAAAGAGATCCATATGTGTACCCACTCCCAAGAAAGTTGACCCAAAAATTATGCTCAAAATATAGAACAATATACCATCGATATTACATAAAAGGAAATTTTGTTGAAGCTCACCCAAAAAGTGTTACAGCAGTACATAGCTGCCAGAAGTTTAGACTGGATCCAGAGGAGGACATGGAACAGGAGACATCATTGCTGACATCAATGTCAAATGGATCTGAAAGCAAAAAATATCAAAAAGATGTTTACTTGTGCTTTCTAGTCTATGCAAATTCATTTGACTGTCCGGATTATGAAAACTTATGGACAAACTTGAAAAGAATGGGAATTAGGCTGAGCCCCGGTGGAGTAGTGGTTGTGTGCGGGACTGCAGCCCTTTGGGTTGGTGGTTCAAATCCAGCAGCAGCTCTCCAGGAGCAAGGCTGGGCTTCCTACTCCCTCCAGGGCAGTGATACCACCCCCCCAAAAAGAAACGAGTGGGAATTCTAAAGCACCTAATTGTGCACAAAAAGTGCTGTACATGAATCAAGAGGCAGTTGTTTGAACAGAAGAAGGGAAAACAGCATGGTTTAAAATCAAGAAAGGTGGGCATCCATGTTGTATATTTAGTCACTCGGTGTACAGAGCAAATTATCAGAAAAGCTGTACTTTATGAAGAAGAATGAGGCATCAGGATTGGAGAAACTCATTGAAAATCTGAGATATTCAGTCACAACCTTGCTTACTGAAAATGAGGAGCACTTGAAACACTTACTGATGAAGACCAGGCATTGTCCTCTGCCCTGTAAATTATGACTCAGTGTTACACAAGCCAACATCCTCACAACTGGACCACTGACTGACACCACGAT
The DNA here is from genome assembly GCA_004026705.1 of Nesogale talazaci. NCBI lineage: Eukaryota > Metazoa > Chordata > Mammalia > Afrosoricida > Tenrecidae > Nesogale > Nesogale talazaci. Next base: position 6,842 of record PVJH01008071.1, on the reverse strand, counting down.
AAATAGAGAAAAGATTGAAATTGTGAAGGATCTCTTCTTGCTTGCATCCATTATCAATACTCATGGAAGTGACAGTCCAGGTATCAAATGACATAATATGTTTAGTCAATCTGCCGCACAAAACCTCTTTAACGTGTTGAAAAGAAAGGCTGCTACTTTGAGTATTAAGATAGGCCTAACCTTAGCCATACTATCATTTTCTCTAGCTTCATACAAATGTAAAAGCTGGACACTGAAAAGAAAGGTGAAACAAAAATCACTGTGTTTGAATTATGGTGCTGTCAAAGGATATTGGAAGTACCACAGACTGCCAGAAAAAACAAACATATTTGTGTTGGAAGAAGAACAGTCAAAATACTCCTTCAAGATAAGGATGGTGAGACTTTGCTTCACATGCTTTGGGCATGTTTTCAGGAGAGACCAATCCCTGGAGAAGGGACAGAGAAAAAGAGGAAGACTCTCAACCCTCGTGATTGACATAACGGCCACCACAATGGGCTTCAAATATAAGAACAAACGTGAGGATGGTACAGGACGAGGCAGTATTCAATTCTGCTGTGCACATGGTCACATACGCATCAGAACCAACTGGAGGCCACCAGAAAAGAGGTGGAGCTGTTTAATGCACCTAGCGACTATTTCAGTGTTTCAGTCTCAGACACTCCTTCTGTGCTTTCTGTTTTTTATAGACATATATATATACTTTTCTAGAAGACACACTTTTCTGCCTCTACAATTATGAATGAGGACTCCCAATAAAAGGTCACTACAGAGACATTTGCCATGATTTCATGACTCTCAAACTTCCCAATTTTATCATTTCAATGTCTTTCTTAAATTCTTTTAAAAATATTGCTGTTTTCTTAGTATAGTATTTATATATGTACATAATCATTTAACACCTTTAATCTTTTTCATTTCTGACAGCAATTCTTTGCCTCAGAAATATCTAATATCAACGTTGTTATGTTTCCATACTTTTTTTTGCACATTGATTCCTCAGTTCAAGATTGTAAGATCCCCTTCATTCATGAAGGAAACACCATTTAATTTTCATATATTGAATGATGTAACCTTGCCTTCCTCTGTATACTTTCCTGTGCTCTCTATTTCCTCCTTTCCTCAGCTAGACAGAGTCATTCTATTTCATAGCCTCCTAGTGCATTGGTAATTATTGTTTCATAGTAATGAGAAAATATACTCCTCTGTCAGTGTGTTAAAGTCAGAGGGTGCTTTTGATAATTGTAACTGCTCACACTCCTTACTTAACTACATGGTTGGATTCCCAAAGGTAGGATGTTGTGAGTAAAGCAGTGTCTTGTGCCCATGGAGGATGAGCACATCACAGCAGATCACAAAATGGAAGATGAACATCTATTTCTTTATAAGTGCTCAATTACTATATATACTCGAGTATAAACTGATCTATCAGAATATAATCTGAGGCATCTAATTTTACCACAAAAACTACACTAAAAATGTGCTGAGAAAAATTCAGCTTTGCTGAGCCCCAGTGGCATAGTGGTTGAGTGCGGGGCTGCGGCCCACAGGCTTGGCAGATCAAATCCAGAAGCAACTCTCCAAGATCAAGACTGGGTAGCTCTCATGACCACCAGAGGGCAGTGATGCCAAAAACAATTCAGCTTATACATGAGTATACATGGTATATGATTTCACAGATAACAAATCACTGAAAAACATTATGTAGCTAAATTGAGATGTAGCCTTAACCATCATACCCAGCATTATCCATGCCTCAGCACTTATTACCCGCATGTGTCATAGACAGACATTTTTACTAATGCCATTAAAATAAAATGTTGTATAACGAGATTGTCATTATGTGGAGTAGGGGTAGAGTGTGTTGCATAGTAACTGACCCATTGAGTGTAAATAATCAATAGTTGTTGCCTAATTTATCATCATTTATCTAACTCTTGTTGATTTTAAGATTTTTTTTAAAAAAATCATGTTATTGGAGTTCATACGGTTCTTATCACAATACATAACATGCATCCATTGTGTCGGGCACATTTACACATTTGTTACCATCAACATTTTCAAAACATTTTCTTTCTACTTCAGCCCTTGGTATCAACTCCTGTTTTCACCTCCCTCCCACATGACCCCCTGATAATTAGTATCATTTTTTCATGTCTTATACTGACCAATGTATCCCTTCACCTACTTTTCTGTCGTCAGTCCCCCAGGGAGGGTGTTATATGTAGATCATTGTGATTAGTTCCCCATTTTTTCCCTCACTTGACCTTCCCCTCCTTTTATCACTACTTTCATTATTGGTCCTCAGGGACCTATCTTATCATGGATTCCCTGTGTTTTCAGCTCTTATATGTACCCATGCAAATGCTCTAGTTTAGCCAGATTTGTAAGGTGGAATTGGGGTAATGATAGTGGGAGAGACAAATCATTAAAGAACTGGATGAATGTTGTACGTTTCTTTGGTGCTATATTGTACCCTGACTGGCTTGTCTTTTCCTTGTGACCCTTGTGTAAGGGGATGTCCAATAGCCTACTGTTGGACTTTGGGTCTCTACTATGCACTCCCCTCATTCACATTGATATGATTTTTGCTCTGGGTCTTTGATGCCTGATATCTGATCCCATCAAAACTTCATGTTCCCACAGGCTGGTGTAGTTCTTCCATGTGGACATTGTTGCTTCTCAGCTAGATGGGCGCTTGCTTGTCTTCAAGCATTTAAGACCCCAGACACTATATCTTTTGATAGCTGGGCACCATCAGCTTTCTCCACCACATTTGCTATGCCCCCATTTTGTCTTCAGGGATCATGTTGGGAAGGCAAGCATCACGGAGTGCCAGGTTATTAGTGTTCCTCTATTGAGGGGACACTTGAGTAGAGGCACATCTGTCTGCTACCTTGATATTTAATATATAAATCTAAATAGACATATATCTATGTAGATATATAGAGATCTTAATATAGAGATCTATATGTACACATATAGATCTATTTCCCTATTGTTATATATTTATATGTGTACATACCTATATTTAGTCCTCTATGAATGCTCTTTGCCTCCTAGTTCTTTCCTCTAATTCCTTTTATTTTCCTCCTGTCCCACTATAATGTTCAGCCTTCATTCTGGTTTCTATAATTCCTCTCAGTTACGTTGCCTTTTATCAAGCCATACCAGGCATCCTACACCCTTCTTGCCATCAATTTGATATCACTTCTTGTTTCCTGGCCCCTGGATTTGTTAACGCCAGTTTCCTTTCAAAGTTTGTTAACATCCACATCCTATTAAAGTTGAGATCTTATGTATATTATTTAGAAAATGAAGTCAATTAGAAAAATAATTTATTATTGCCTGCATCTCTATGGTAAAGGAGTCAGTATAAAAAGATTTATACTTGCAAATAATATCATGGCGTCACATTTGAACTAGGGTTCAATCTTAAAGTCGATCAACTTAGAGACACCTTAAGAACATTTGTCAACAAAGCATCTCACATTGTCACTTGACCAATCCTTCAACACATGTCACTGTGTCTTAAGTTGATACTCAAATGAAATCATTGGCATATGTTTCAGACTGTATAAAACACGAGTGTCTGTAACTGCTAAACCTGCTCTCGGTACAGAGAGATGCTCACACTGAGAGAGGCGTGCAGGAACCAACATGAAACGCAATTTCATCTTATGTGTTTTATGGCAACGCATTGCAACCTATGCACTGAATCAGCAGTCATATTCAAACATGGCTTTTCCTCATCTTTTTCTTACTTTGTAAACTGAGAGGAGCTGAATTCAGATTAAGTTAAAAGTATTATGTGATTTTCAAGTGAAAATCTGAGAAGGATTGGGTGGGGGATTGATCGATACACAAATAAATTTTTATGTATCTATTGGGAGAAAAAATATGTTAAATGTCAGTATAACAAGAATTTCGGCATGTCTGTTTACAGACATTTGGAGATGATCAGATGTTATGGTGATTACATTTCTGTTAAATTGATGTACCCTGAAAAAAACTGAGGTCATTACAATTTAGGAAAAAAGGAGTTAAGTTCCCTTGTATTGAAAACAAGACAGTTATGTAACTTTTAGTTCACCGTGACTTAAACTATTCTTATTACTTTCTCCAAAATTTATTTGATTGGAAATCGCAAGCTAGCCTTCCATAAACACAGCATAGCTTTTTTTTAATTTATAGAAAGTATGAAAGGTAAAATAACTTTGATAATACAAACTAATCATTTCATGTTCTTTTCCTGAGTAACTCCAAAAATGATCTTCTTACACCTTGGTAAAGACCTTGAACTTTTAGATAATTTTGAGCTGCATTCAAGCAAAGAGGTTACCTTCGGGTCTGGAAGAATATTTTCTTCCTTTTCTTCCTTCCTTCTTTTCTTCAATGTATATTTGTTGAGTATCTGATATATACTAGGCTCCAGTTTAGGAAATTGATATACCATGTTTTACAAGACAGCTCTCATATCTCCCAAAGGTTATATAATAATGAAGAAATATTAAATAGATTAATAAAAAGAACATGTCCACTAGTGATACGTGCTGCAAACAAACAAGAGAAATTTAATAGAAATTTGACTGGATATGGTAGCAGGGCTCTAAGACTTCAAAGAAAGGCTCTCTGAAAACAGGTGAAGTATGAATGTGGTGAACATAAGAGGAGGAGCCAGCCAGGAGAGTTTGGGGCGAAGAGAGAGCCCCGACAGAGTGAACAGCTATTGGAAACATCGAAAAGTCCAGATAAAATGAACCCTTTGAGAAGTATGAACATGGCCAGAGAGTCTAATGTATGCTGGAATAGAACAATGTGACCCTGGAGAAATAAACATGAGCCAAGTTTTATAAGACTTTGAAAGCCTTTTTGAGAGGCTTTGTCAGGGACCCAAAGATGCTATTCTAAACCGAAGTAATCAGCCATACTCTTGAGAACCCAGAAATCAACAATTTGAGCTAAGAATACCATTTTGTTATAGGCACTCAATAGTTTTTTGATATTTTTATTATTTTCTGAGTTTTGTTTTTAGACTTGGTGAGTCCGTGTCATTACTGGTTAAGAGAGTAGTCTTTGGATTTCAACAGACATGGATTTGAATTCTGACTTTTTCACTCATTAGGTGTGTGTTCTTGGTTAATGATAACCTTTTTAAGCTTTAATTTTCTCTGTAAAATGCATGATAATAATAGTACTTACCTCTTAAGGTTGTTTTGAGAATTAAATTAGGTAATTACATAAATTGCAGCACTCTGCCGGGTACATAGTAAACAGTCAATAAATATTAATGATTTGATTATTATTATAAGATAAGTGGGGAAGAGGGAGCAATACTGAATATGCCTCCAAAATGGGCAATATTTATGATATTTAGAACATTTGTTTAATTGCTTTAGGATTACAAAGTTCTCTCATTGGTCTTATAATTATTGCTTTTTATGACCATTATAGATGCAGAATCTGATAAAAAGTAAATGTTATTTTATACACAGACAAAAAATTAGATAGGTAGATGAAGCCTACATGTTTTATAAGAGCATCACTGGAACAGAAATCTTCCTAGGTTCAAACTGAAGATTATTCTAGAAAAATCCCTTTATAATAGTTAGAAATTTATCTGTATAAATTATATAATGTTGGACTGAGCCCTGCTGGCATAGTGGTTGTGTGCGGGACTGCGGCCCACAGGGTTGGTGGTTCATATGCAGCAGCTCTCCAGGAGCAAGGCTGGACCTCCTACTCACACCAGGCGGCAGTGACGCCCACAAATCAAAACAAAACAAAAATTATACAATGTTATTTCTGTCATATTTCTCCAACTACCTCACAGAATGTTCCATATCGTATCTCAAAGAAATGATCCCACGAATAAGATTCTTAGTATAAAAACAGAAGGTTAAGGCTGAGCCCTGGTGGCGTAGTGGTTGTGCGCGGGACTGCGGCCCACTGGGATGGAGGTTCGATTCCAGCTCCATGGAGCAAAGGCTGGGCCTCCTACTCCCACAACCTGAAGGCAATGATGCCAAAAAAAAAAAACAAAAAAAAAACACAGAAGGTTATCCAATGCAAAAGCACTATTTTGCTGAGGGTGTTAGAATGTGAAGAATTTCTCATCTACCTTTACTTTATCTCTTTGCTTTGCTGATACCATCAGACTTTTACTCTACTATTAATCCAGAATGTTAGCAATTTATTGTGATTTTATAATTGAATCAGTTATTTATTTTATGACTATTACTAACATAACTTCCTGATATTTGGAGCACACACACAAAACAATTGACTCAATTGAATATTTTTGAAGAATTTTTGAAGAAGAGTAATATTTTTAATCATAATTTTTTAATACTTGCTTTTCATATTATTTCAAAATCATAGTAAAATGTATTAGGCTATATTCTGGCTGAGCCCATTTGGAATTATTTTTAAAACTATATACAAAATTGTGTTCATAAATCTTTGAGTCCGTTCCAAGTCATAGCATACAACAGAATGACACAATATCTGGGCGTAGGCCTTCTTCTGTTGATGACATACATGAAGCCATAGTTGCAGCTGTTTTGTCACTCCATATCTGTGGAGGGTCCTCCTCTTTCTAATGAAAGAGGTCCCTCCAACAGGACCCTTTCCAACAGGATTGCTATGCGTTGGATTCAACACACTGGGAAGGAGTTTGGAGTTAGTTTCTTGTGTTACACTGAGGGAAAGAGGTAAAATAACATGCATCAGTATTTCATCATCGTGCTCATCATCTTCATTAGGATCATCACATTACTTTTCATTGCCATTGTGCATATACATTTCTTGTAAATATAGATTGACATTTCTTTTCAATTACT